>JAVCKT010023864.1:13028-33176 GCA_032273925.1 Rhynchotus rufescens
AGCATGAAAAGAATAATCTAGCACCTAGATGCTCTTTTGAGAGAGTTTTTAAATTCACCTGTTTTGCCATAGTCTGTCGTGTTGTAGAATGGGTCTAATTTCTCCAGTGAAGGAAAACTGCAGTTGTGTTTAAAATCATTTCTCCTTTAGAACTAATGCTGAAATTGGGTACATACCTGCAGTTGTGAGAGTCAACACAGCAAAGACGATTTCGAGCATGATGCCAGTTAGCTAGATGCTGCTTATGCTACTTTGCAAGCGACTTTATATGTGGATATCATTTATCTCTGGGAGATAAGACTTTAATGCTGCTGTAATATCAATGGAAAACTTGTGTAACTGTGAGATAATGTTTTATATACACAAATGCTTTTAGAAAAAAACAGTTTCGGTGAACCTTGAATGCAGGTTCTATCTACAAATTTGGTAAAAATTTCCAGTGGAGGTGGATGTTGTCTGGAGCAGCCGTTTGCTTTCCCATTGCCTTGAACGTTCGTCACAACTGTGTTATCAGAAGAAAAATGTTAAAAAAATGGTTTTAATGAACTCTGGTGGTCCCTTCCAGCCTATATTGCCGTACGATTCTGAACCTGTGATTATTTTAAATTTTATTTCATTTTGTTTCATTTTATTTCGTTTGTGAATAGCAACTACCACTTTGTACTGACTGAAAGACTGTCTTCTTTTCTCGATCGGTTCCATGTGTTACAGTATGTGCTTCAGCAAAACAAACTGCAGTCACTTTGGAGAGGAAGCTGTTTCGAGAAATACAAAGAACCGGTTGTCCAGGGGGATGGAGAAGCACGGTGCAGTGTGGTGAGCCCAATTTAATTCTTCACTTTTAATAGTTAGATCAGTAACACTTCCCTGGAAGAGAATGGGGTTCCTGTAGCATTAGAAATGAGTCTTTTCACATCCCAAATCAGCTTGCTGAGCTTTGAAATAATGCAGTGTGTGTGGTTAATGGAAAAGTGGAAGCTACTTTATTTACAGCAGTAAGACAAATGGTGCAAGAGACAGGCACGCAGACCACTACAGAGCAGCTGCTGCGAAAGAAGTTTTTGCAATGCCCTAATTTGTTAGTGGATGTTTGCTGTCAGTGGCAAGGCTTACCTTGGGTCTCAACCTTCTTTCCTTCCACTGCAGGAATCTTCCATCCTCTCTTATACTGATTATTTTAAACCCCCAAATCTGTATCCTATACATCAGATCATATATAAAGGACAAATTTCTTAGACTGGAAAAACATACTGTTATGCCAGTTTTGTAGCCACATTTGCAGCTCTATATACAGACACAACGGAAGGCTCCCAAGGAGCTGAAATAAATCTATTTTTTAAAGTCACTATTAAGCAGCAAAAGCCTTGGTTTTTAGAGCTTCCATTTAGCAGTAGGTACTGATTTGGATGAAAAATGCCTTGAGCATACATGTGGAAGGCAGAAATATATAATATTATGCTGTTTTGTCTGCTGCTTATGAATGTATTATCCTGCCCAAACAATAGTGCTTGAGCAAGCTGCATTCTGAATTTCAAATGGAATCAACTAAACACTGTTCTGACATCTTGTATTTATTATCTGACAAAGGCGGAAGCTGAAAAATTGACTGAGAGCAGAAATGGGATTCCAAAGAAAAATTTCTTTCAGGGATTAGCTGACTCCTTCCTTATTGTCTGAGTTCACAAGCAAAATAACTTACTGCACTGTCCAGTTTAAATTTCATGTAACTTCTACATTCTGTTTTGCTACTAAGGTTTTCACCAAATACTATAAATTTTGGCTGTTCATTTGCTGTTTTAATTTTCTTGATTTGAGAGCATGTGCGTGTGAGTATGCTTGTAAATCAGAGTTGTATTTTTTAAGCATTTCTGCAATTATTTCGTAAATATCCTACTGTTCTTTTACAAATCCCAAACTTTTACAAATGTTTTATGTAACAATTGTTTATCCATCTCTTCCAAGTCTAGTCTAATTAGACAAAAATATCTTGGTCTATGAGGACCTCATACTCTTGGCATTTCTGTAAGCATTTCTGCAACATCAAAAAGCTCAACCTCCAGCTGATCCCTTCGTGGCCTGGAAGCAGCTCCCTGGAAGCTCTTATCTTCATGCCAGCTACAGTACAGAAACTGAGTAGATCCACAAGACTTCAACAGAAAACAAAGCAGGAACACTTCAGTAGTCAGAATTGGCTGAAGGTATTTATTTAGAAACAACAGCTTTGGTATTTTAAAACCAACCCATCTTTAAATCACTAGAAAGTGATCACTAGAAAGTGTGATGTCTCCCCAAACAGCCAAAACAAACCAATGCACATACTCTCAATATGCTCAGAATAGGAAACTCACAGATCATTTACATTTCCAAGTGTAAATACAGAAACAATTTCATTAAACTGATTTTTCGTTCTACAATGATAAAGGCTGGAAAACCTGTTACCATCATTTAGATATCTACAGTTCAATTGAACAACCTGTTACTGAAGCGGAGGCAAAATTATTAACATCCTTTCCCTCCCCCCACTCCCCAAGCAATAAATTAAAAAATGTATACCAGAGAGGAAGTTACACTAAGTTTTTCTAGTTAAGTCTCTGAAGGAAATCATCATTCTTTATTTTGCTGTAAAGTTAAAAAAAAAGAATCAAAATATCAAAGGAACTGATGTATTTCAAGTATTTTTCACCACATGGATTACTCTTAGGGAACTGAACAGCTTACAAGGGAAAAAACATGTCTATTAAACAAGCTCCTGGGATAAACTCCTGAATAACCACATGTTCCGAGTCACAGGTTCCTCTCTTAACAAGGCACAAAAAGGATTGTTGCTTTCAAAAGCCCCTTGTTCTCAGCTGCAGAACTGTCAGACATCTTGTGCAAATGGAGGCTGAAAGCAGGACTGTTAAGTTCACTCAGACACTGGGATAGTCTCATTCGATTAGTAAAACAAGGTATTATATCAATATCATTCATTTTGCTTACTGCTGTAGAGGTTTTGAGCTTGAACTGGTTTTCAGTTCATCCCTGTTTCTCAAATCAAGTTCTGCACCAGCTTCACTTTAAATGGGTCCAGTTAAGACCAGGAAACATATTTGTTCTTCAGGCACTGCAAGACTTCTAGCAGTGCCAAGAGTGAATTGGTGCTGTCTGTAGCTGTGAGGCTTCTCAGCAGTTCAGTTAATAGTGTCAGGGATAGCTACCTGTAGTAACAGTGAACAAATCATTCTGTAGAAGCCATAAGACAACTCTCAGATGACAAAGGCAACCAAATAGCAGTGGAAAAAAAGAAAAAGAATGCAGCTCATTTAGAATTTTAGGACACAGCTGTACACACAATAACTCAAATACTTCCTGACCACTTCCTCCTCCTCCATTAATGATTTGATCATGATCATAGGCTTATTTCTTTGCCGATTCCTTTGATATGCGGTCTTTATCATGTCCTACTTAGCCATAAGGACTTTCAGCTCTCATTTCTTCAGAGGATGGCAAGTATTCAGCCCCCCTTGGGATCAGGTCTGAACTCCAGCGCTCAACCTTACAAAGCCAGTGAGCTGACAGGCCCATTGCCAGCTCATCTTAGACCCAGTACCCTTTGTCCAGCCTTGGCTAGCCAAAATCTAATTTGCTATTACAATTTGGGAATACAAGATAACAATCTAAAGCCAGAGCTTTTCCTTTGGCAGTTCTACTTAACTGCTTCCAAAATTTTGTTTTTAAAAGTTTTTACTCTTTTAAAGGAAAGGCATCTAAGGACACCTTTCTAAGGTGTCTCTAAGGAAAGCTGTTTCTGAAGAGTGCTGCTAGCTCACACAGCAAATCCAGTCCAGTTTTCCATCTCATCAATATGCAACAGGAAAATACCAGTACTAGGTGTAGAACTCACTGTCTCGTTTCTATTCTGTGCTAACTGTCCCATCCCCAGGCATTACTTCTAAGGCAATTCAATCAAGGATTTCATCTCCCTTATGCAGAAGTGAGATGCAGTGCACTGCAATCTGAACCTCTAATTCTCAGCTAAAACTCAGCCTTTTTCTTAGATCAGCTATGTGTTTTGCATTTATTTTAGAAACATTAGCTCAGCAATTTTCCAAGTGCTGGTAAATGCAGCAGTCACCTAGACACTGCTCAGTCCTCCTCTCTATGAGCATTTACCCCAGAGCCAATGTCAGTGTCCTGGCTTGCCTAACACGGGCTTGCGTTTGTGTGTTCTCCTATGATCCAGCTCACATTCAAACTAGGCAGACAAGCCTGCATATCCCCCACACAGTAGCTAGGACAAGTACAGAACCCCTGTCACCCTCATTCCTTTTCTGCATAACAAGGAACAGCATTTAGTATCAGGACTGCAGCTGTTTTCTTAAATACAAGCAAAGTTCTACATGAATGAGAAAAAGGACAGGAAAGCTGCATCTGCCTTAAACTGCAGCCTTCTGAAGATTTAAGGACTGACACGGGATTTTTTTTTTTTTTTTTAAATGTTTGTGTGAGCCCTACCACTCCAATCCCTGTCCAAATCCTACTTTTTGCACGGATCACGTGTTGCAAAAGACACTGAAAATCCTCACAGTCAAAGAGAAAACCTCCCTAGGCACAAGATGACATAAAATAAGTTGATGACAGTGGAGATCAGCCCAAGGCAGCAGCCTTATACCTTACTCCTGAAGAGTGGCTTGGCTCCTGGCCCACAATACTCATTGTATATGAGTTTGAACAGAAATAGGTGAAATAATGTGATTAAGGAGGCCACGCTGAACCAGAACAGGAAGGGTAAGCCTGGGTATTGCTTGGCCATGTGTTCCTCGTGAGCCAGAATAGCTTTTAGATGGAGTGTGTGTCTCAGGTTCTGCAAGTGGACCAAGTCCGTGGATATATAAAGCAGCGGTGTGATGGGTTGAGTCACCATGACGGGGAAGGTACGGCCTCGTGCCTCGGAGGTCAGCTCCACAGGCTCATTCATACAGCCTGCCTCACACGCATACAGTCGAACTGGCTTGTCTTGGAACTTCACAGACACGTGCAAGAAGGGTTTTCCTTCCGAGTCCAGCAGAACAGCCAGGTTAATCAGGTCCTTATTATAATGAATCCCACGTAAGGAGTAGCTGTTATGAAGTACATCAGGGTCAGCCTGAAACTGAAGATGGTTTTCTGTGAACTGCAGACCCCCAAAGCTAAGCACCATCCCCTGCATGAGTCCATGGACCCCAGCTGCCACGAGACCCTTGCATCCCCGTTTCTGGAGAGTCAGCTTCCACAAGTCCGAGAGCTGCAAGATCTGGGGGACACTGGTCACCTTTGCTGGCCACAGGTTCTCTGCATGCATGGTTGCATGGCCACTGAAGCAGTGGTCTGCATAGTTCAAGCTGGCTTCCATTTTTTCCCTGTCCTCACCACTGATGAGTGGATCTAGCAAGGGAGCTGGCATGGTGGACAGCACATAGTAGAGGGTCATGTTAACAGTCTCACTGGATGGCGTATGCAAATCTGTGATCTTTCTCATTTCAATGCCTATAAGAAACAAAAACAAAAGCAGGATGACACATGAATATGACTAACTAGGAGCAAAAGCGGTCCAGTTGCACATGCTGTGTGATGCTGTTCAGTGCTCCCTGCAGCAGCTTTGTGCAATAAGAGCAGGACAGTCCTTAACTTCCATGGAGAAAGTTCTCCTTTATCCTGTCACTGGAGGTAAGCGTGTTCCCCAAACTGGAGGCAGCTTGCTAGACAAGCCAGTGAAGTCTCTAAAGACTTGAAAGCTTGACACAGTGAAGCCTCCTTTCCAAAGTGTTTTTATCTCCATTTAGCTCCTTCATTTCCATCACAAGTGACATGGCTGCCTAGGAGTTCAGCCTGGAATCTCTCAAATAAAATCTGTTTCCTGAAGCTACTTTTTTCCAAGGAGCAGGTGCCCTGTCTCATGCTAAAACAAGCGCTAGTGGCAGATGAAGGGTTCTGATGAGGAATGTTCTCCTCATCCAGCATTTCGCTTATGCAATAAGGATGACTTCAGTTATAGAAAGCACTCCAGGGTCTAAAGCAGGAATGCTTGTTTATTATCCCACAGCATCCCCTCTGGCACAGAAACACAGAAGGAAGAGGGAGCCTTCGGAAAGCTCACAGGGACCCAGTTGCTGAGCGCTGATTCGCCCAGTAAAGCAAGTGTATGAAGCTGCGCGCCACCTTCCTTACCTGAAATGAACAAATCCGACCAGGTCTGCTGGTGCTCCTGGAAAAGATCCTCCACCCCCATCTGCATCACTTCCAACATCTCCTTCTTCGCGGCCTCCTTCAGCTTGCTGAAGGTCTCCTCCTGCCGGGAGACCTCGATGGGCTCCGAGGTGTGCACCACAGAGAGCAGGGTCTCATCGAACTGCGACTTGGGTGCCACCTGCACACGGCTCACCAGCTTCTTGGCAGCCACGACCACGAGCACCACCTTGTTGCTGCCGGGCAGCAGCAGGCGGCCGCAGGAGAGCAGGAACTGCCGCTCCTCCACCTTCTCCAGGCTGGTGACGAAGCGGCCGCCCAGCGAGGGCGTCAGGGCGGGCGCCGACGCCTCGAAGGCGGCCACGCGCTCGGTGGGGTTGGCGATGCGCAGGCGCTGCAGGTAGAGGTGCGGCCGGCCCCGGTGGGCCACCACCTCCTCGCGCAGCGTCACGCACTCGCTGCCGCCCGCGGGCCCCGTGTGCACGCAGTGCAGCCGCCGCACGGCCCCGTCGCGCAGGGCCGCCACGGCCGCGCGCGCCTCCCCGCGCCCTCTGATCCTCATCGGATGTGAGTGCCCGAGCGCACACCTCCCCGTGCGAGGGCAGCCGTGGAAAACGCCAGGAAATTGCTCACCTTAAGCATTTCCAGCCTAACGCCTCCATCGCTCCCGGCGCTCCGCGCTCTGCCTGTCCTAACGTTCGGGTTTCACCTGCCTCTGACTCGTCACATTGTGGTTAAATGAGGTTTTGACAAACCTAAAGCAGTTCAAGAAGTTCTCATTTAAAAAACACAAGACATCTTAAGTAAAGCAGCTCACGTTATTTAAATATGTGCGTAAGTATTTGCAGCGTTAAAGTAAGTGCTTAAGTTCATGCTGTAACATACGTGCCAGACCGCTCAGCTGTGTATGACCCTGCTCTGAAGGACTTTTTAATAGCACTAGAGACTTCTGCTGGGAAGATGTGTTTCAAACAGTATTCCTTAGTTCCCTCCATAGGATGATCTTGATTGTGGACAGTAAAATAGTTGCTAGTGTTTAACTACAACAGGATAATTTGTTGCGTTTCTCAGGAAAAGCTGAGCAGGTGTGTTGTATGTGTGTGTATTGCTGACATCCTAATACGAGCAGGGGACTTGGTGACCTCCCTTCCAGTAGGTGTGTAGCCCAGAAGGTTTGAAATTGAAAGCGAGTTAGCTGGTGTCTCCATAGGAAAGATGACAGCTGCTTTTTATTTGTTAGATTGGTTTTCATGTTGACAGCAGTAATTTCTGAGGATATCAGTGGATACATGTTTGTACATGCTCGTATTAATGGACTCCTGATCACACATGGCCCTTCAGAAATCAGTATCTAAATTATTCCTTTTGAGAGGGAGAATAAAGCTCACAGACTTTCTTAAGGCCAGCTATGAAGTTTATGACTGATCTCAAAACTTGACCCCAAATTTCCTTAATCCTAGTACATTTCTCAAAACTGCCTTTTTTTATGAAAATAATGTTCAATTTTGTTTTGTGAATGTAGAATCACAGAACCAAAGGAAAATCAAGTAATTAGTACTATAATAACATTTATTATGGAAACATACCATTACAAAATAACCTAGAGATTCTTATAGTTACATAAAGTAAGACCATGTTTGTATTGGCCTGCAAAAGTATAATTTGCATCTGTCCTCCAAAAAGTTGTGATGTTAAGAGTTGGTTTTCCTGTAAGGGTTGGTTTTCCCCGCTGTATCCTGGGAGATGGGCACCTTGTTCAGTTTCTTAGCTTGGCATAGGACAAGTGCAGCTGCTCTGTGAGGGGCAGAGGGTTTGAAGATAAGAGATGGATTGTTTCCCACCTGCCTCCAAGTGAGGGGGAAGTCTTAGGTATCGCGCCCGAGCAGTGTGCTTTGGGAAAGTTATGACACACTTGGGTAACAATATCTGTATGTGGCTTTTTTGCGGCCAGGGAATCTGGATTAGATCCTTACTCTCACTAAATCTTAGAGTTTCACTAAATCTTGGAGTTTGTATTGTACACCTTGCCTACGGGAACAGCTATTGTTGGGCAGAAGGGTGTGAAAGTGGCAATTTTTGAATGAGGGAAGCAAGAGTTGAAACCAAGCACAAGCCCCTAAAACCCCAGTGGTCAGTTCCATACAAACACATTGCAAGCAAGGGGTCTGTTAATAGAATGGGGACAGGGTTGATCCTACCCGTTCCCATAATCCAGAAGTGTTTAAATGCATGTGAGGCACATGCCTTGGTGAAAGGAGTGTTGGTTAATTTTCATGATTTAGGATGATTCTGATAGAAAACATAAACAGTATTTCAAGCGGTATAGCAGAGCAGAACACCAAACAGCCACACGTTATAATCCCTGTGAAGGACTCTTTCTTACACAGACAACTCCTGCCTGCACCCACACATCTTGTTTTTAATCTTTGGCAGAGTTCAGCAGGAAGGACTGGGCTTTAACAATCATCTGAAAAAATACTTTCTGCCGAGGCCGCTTTGCAGTCATTTAATTTTAGTTTTTCTTTGTTATTTATCAATTACAGTTGGGCTCTTTAAGCTGCTCCTCGCAACCTGGAGTTTACCTTTCTATCCTTCAACTGCAGGTAGCAAAAGTTGTCACTGTTGCATCTGTCCAGCCACCACCATCTGTTAGCTCCTTTCTAGCCGTGGCAGATTTTTTGTGTGCTTTGCAAATTTTATGTCCAAGGATGCCAGACTTTTTCCTTGAGTGGTTATTCAGTGGCCGTCAATAGCTGTGATGAAAACTGAGGGCTGTGCGAAGAATAAAGCAATAAATAGCTAAGTAAATATATAGTGCATATTCTTGTAAATCAGCCTTCCTTTCCATTCATGATTTTACTTTGTAATTGAGTGCAACCTGAGCTCTGTGGCAGGAAATGGAAAATTATTCATATAGGCACCCGTGAATTCACGATTGCTAGTGCTGGACTCAAAGTCACATAAGCCATATATCCATATGCTTTGCCCTTCTCAACAGGTGCATCATTTCACTGTTATACTCTGATCCTACTCTTTCTGCTTTCCTTTTCCATGGAGGAAAAGCCAGCAAGACTTCTGAGCTGTTTGTCTTTTTGCACTGCATGACTCATAAAGTAGGAAAAAAAAAAAAAAAAGGCAGCCTGAAATTTGGGAGGTTACAGCGTAAGTAAACAGAGAAAAATAACTTCTTTTTTTCAGCTGTATTGCAGTAGAAGTTACCATCCACAAAACATGAGATGGCCCTGGGATGACAAAATGTGACTAAGCTGTGAGGTGGACTTACTAGGAAATGCTTTCTGTCTCTGTGTCATTGAGCAAATTAAAAAGTTTGGGGAATTTCCACTTTACAGCACTGTGAAATCGGCATGTTTCAGCAATATAAAAGAAGGATTCTGAGAGGTAAAATTCAGAGCTTTACTCCTCTGAAGCCAGTGACCTAGTTCTTGCTGACACCAAACAGAGCACAGGGGAGCCCATTCTTTGGGCCCACGGGAACTGAAAATTGCTGTGTGGTTGTGCCCTGCCCTGGCTACGCACGTCTGCATGTTTCATTTACATAAATAAAGTATCATAGTAAAATCCTATATGAAAAATGCTAGCAATTATTTCAGTTCTGGAAGCCACATATAAAATGTCTTTTTCTGACACTCGCTTCAAATACTTCAAAGCTTAGGTTTTTGTTGTCCACTTTCCTTTCCTAGACAATGTAGATTTTCCTTTGTCATTGATATTTTTGAATGTAGAAAGCACACATTATTATTTGAGATATATCAAGATATTCTTCAGTTGATGTGGAAGCAATAATGCCTTTTTCCATCATTTGGATTTCCCACTTGCATCAGTAGCTGACAGCAGTGTGACATTGCACCACTGACGTCACTGGTGTCTCCAGTCATTTAGCTCCATAGATTCCTTGGACGCAAGTCTGCATAGCACAGGTATGTAATATGTTAACTGATTTTTTTTCAGTGAACTCCATACATAAGGAGCTTTCCAAATGCTGGATAATACTAACCATCGTGTTACTTACAGAAATCTTTGAAGTTTATTGAAATCTGTTCTTTACTTCAAACATAATATGCCCACAGCATGTTGGCACGCTGTGTCTAAGCACAAATGTAGAAGACAAGCTCTTAAGAGTTTCTGAAATGCAAGCAAAGCTTATCTTTAATCTTGTATGCAAAGCACTAGAAGGACTTTCTAACTCATGCTGGTTTTCTCTGTAGTGTTCAAATTGGATTACCCGTAATTAATGCTGACTTTCACTATGGGCCTCTTCTATCAGCAGAGAATTTGTTCTCTTCAAGATGCACAGGGTTGTGCTTGAGCCTGTGTGTACATGTGTGCAGGTTGTTAATGCTGGAATTTCATGTAAAACTGCGCTGTAGCTACTACCAGCAAACTTCTGTTTATTTTCTCTTAAGCACATCCTGCTCCTTGCAGTAACAGTATTGAATGCTGGCAGTTCACGTACACGGAGTAGGTCTGCTGTAGCCTTCTCCCCGTGCATTTCCCGGACTGTTGAGCGTGCCGGGTTGCTCAGATTCCCAGGCTGTTCAGTGTGCCGCCTCGTCCTTTCTCATCATATGTGTCTTTAAGAGTCCTGCCACCGGGAGCCCTCCAGCAGCTCCCTGCAGTTTGGCCTGAGGAGAGGCTGCGCAGGAGCTGCACCCTGCGGGTGTCACCCTGCGTGAGCGCCTGCCTCGGGCCGCAGCGGGGAACAGGCTGCAGGGCGGCACCTGGCCTCTCACTCTCTGATTGCTCTCTTACAGACCTGCTTCTGCTGCAAGTGGACTGTTAATCTCAAGTGACTACTGGCTGCCACTACCCATCTGATTTTTCAGGAGGCTGCTTTTAGGAGCAAGTGAGAAAGAAACGGTAGGAGTTTTCTGCCTCTGAGCTTTGCAATAGTTATTTCTAGATAAATTTAAACAAGATCAGGCCAGCAAATTTAAGGCTCGTCCTTGCAGTCCTTCCACAGCACATTGTAAGGCCAGTCCCTTACTGCAGATTGAAGCCACTGAATCTCAGCACTGAAGCAGATTTCTAAGGAAGGCAATGAGTTGTGTGACGGATTTGTGCAACCCCAAGCTGCCTGAAGGCTCTCATAATTTGTATCTCTTACCCTCCTCTTTTGCTTTCCTTTCCAAAGCCGAGGATAAGAATCTCCATCCGTTTTCTGGCCAATGAGAAAATAACTTGACATGTTAAGAAAGGCAGTTCATTTTTTTTGCTGTAGTGTGAAATTGATGACTGCAGGAAATGACTGTCAGGCAGCTCAGGCCTTGGTACATGAGCCCTGTGCTCTATGTGGCCCTGGAAAGAGCTGTTCAGGGTCAGCATGAGCAGATACACTCTGCACATCCTCGGAGCTTCTTAAGGCTTAATGGAACTTAACAACAGTCAAGCACAAAGGCCTATAAACCATTTATTGTCTTATATGTTCATGACAATGTATGTTCTTTGGTCCTTTGGTCCTTTCAGGTACTCAGAGTGCTTCTGACATACAGGCTCTCCTGGGATTTGGACTGGCAGCATTTGCTTGGCTCGATAAAAAAGAAATTGAAACCACAGATGCCCCAGGAGTGAGCGGTGTACAAAACATTTGCAGGTGAGAATGAAATTACTCAAAATGTTTTAGCTTTTCTATTCACTATTCACAAATGAGCTCTTCTCCCAGTTTTTACTTGAAAGAGAACCTTCTCAGACTCCAAATGAGTTTTGAGCAAACAGTCTTTCAGGGTCCTTGCTTAGAAAATATAATATGAATATTCATCTGCTAAATGTTTATTTTAAATTGTGTGTTAATATGGAGTCTGTAGAGGTGAATCAGAAAAAGCAGGAGTGGATAATTCTGCTCAAAATTTATATGCTTTAAAGATTATGCTAACTCCCAATGAACAGTGTATCTTGCACCACTGGTCACCAAATGGGCCTTTATTGTTGCTCTCTGCTCCAAACTCCACTTGTGCACCACCTATATATTAGCCTTTTCCTATCATTTTCTGTCTGTTGCCATTTTAATGGCTTTAAATACAGTAATAGCTGTTAGAGTGCATGCTGTTTATGGCAGTAGGCCTCAGGCAAAGTCTTCTGAGTGAATCTGCAAGTATTGAACAGAACACTTGTGAACTCAATGTGTTAATGCAGAGGAACTGTGCGACCTTCGCCTCATAATTGGAATTATGAAGTGTAACTTCATAACTTCATAAGGGACATGTCACTTAAGACAGCCAGTAACATTAGTTGATAGTGTTGAGAGGTTACTTATTCTGGTCTTTAGGACACTCATGTTGCGCAAAAAAATACTGCTGTGAAATGTTTTACTTTTTGAGTTTAAAACTACTAGCTACAGTTCCTATCTTTTATATAAATGTAGATTGTGCTGAATATTTACAGATTTCACAGAACGGCTTGTTCTCTGATTTAAATCCTGCCTACTAACCGCCTGCCTGGGGCAAACAGAAAAAAAAGTTAGCTTTGATACTCCCAAACTGGCGAAATAAATCCTGTGCAGCTGGTCTGCATGAAATGTGCAAGCTGCAGAGAGGATTCTGAGGGTCTGGCTGGGCTGTGTGCCTCTCAGAGGCTAGGGGTGTTTTTTACCCCTTTGTATTGTTTTCTAGATCAGAACAATGCATTTCATAGATTGCTGTAGGCAGCATACTGTTGTGAAAAGAGCACTTTTCTAGGTGAGGATAATATCATTTAAAAAATTATTGCACAGTAGCTCCCATAGTAGGGTCTGGTCTGCATAGGCTATTGCGGTAGAATAGGGCTCCCTGGCAGCTTCCTTTCGCTCTGAAGGGTGTAATATATAGGAAGGTATCTATATTGCTCCATACAGATAGTTGAGTGCAAATGCTGATTGTTATGCAGTTCTCTTAGGCATATATGCATATATGTGGACAAAACAGGTGTGTAACTAGACAATACTGCTTTCTGTATATGTTACACATGCTTTGATAGTTTCCAACTTTGGAATTGTGGTTAAAGCCTCAGAGGGAACCTATGCCACTGCAGCAGCTGAGAATATCCCTCTAGCCACGGACATTTCGGCACAGTTCATCAAATCTTTTGGATGATAAGGAAGTGGCTTTGCCAGCCTGTACCTTAGTGTTGTCAGAGTAAAATGTCTAGGACTTACTTGGATGGGCAAGTACAATTTACACTTGCACATCTTGTGAGTGAGGAGTAAATAGCACTGTGAATTAGATATTACTATTTTTAGGTGCTAGTAAAAAAAATCAGCCATCTCCTTTGCTTTAGGCAAGCGCCAACTCTCCGTGCCTGAGGCTTCTGCCCAGTGGTTCCCCAGGAAGCCAGGGGCATTTCTCACTAGTATACTAGGAAGGACTTAGAGAAGAGTCTTATATGCTTATGTCATAAGCCAACTTTTAGCTAAAAGAGGTAAGAAATTTTCCTTGAAGGCAGCTAAGCTTATGCCTGTACCAGTTTCTTTCGCTCTTCCCAAATCTCATAGTCATGACCACTGACTGAAATAACACACTATGTGGGCTACGTGCTCGCCGGCCTTATGGTGCTCAGGATGAGCAGCTTCTCTGAAGGCACCTCGACTTTGTTTCCCTGCGACACGTTACACAGTGAGAACTCCTGTGTCCCATTAACGCGTGCCCGTGATGTGGGAGGCAGGCAGAAACAAGGGGCACATCTTCCTAGGCGCTAATAAAAACTGCTTTCATGTTGCCTGTATAGAGGAGGATATGGCAGTCTGGTATATGCAGCCTATCACTTCGGGCTGTTTGCTCTGAAGCAAGCAAGACAAGCAAGTTTACTTTGCTTTTTAAAGGAAGATCGTTTCAGAGCAAAGAGGGATAGGAAACTCAAAAAGAAAAGAGAAGCAGCACTAAGAGTGGGGCAGATCTTTTAATAATGTGTATGAGCATGATTTTTACAACTTCACAAGCATATGTGCTTTAACTGGGTATGTACCAGCTGAGGACCTGGCCCATATTGTCCTTTATAAAGCTCTGATTCCTCCCCAAATAGTTCTCCCCTCCCTCTTCAAAGAGCAGCTGTTGGTGGTGGCGGCGGTGATGATACCGGATTAGTGCACATGCGGTCAGCCTGCTTGGCCCCAGCCCTTTGGACCCAAAATGAACTCCAGCTGCTGTTGCCCAGAGCAGGTGCTTCATCCAGCCCTAGCAGCTGTTTGAGTGTACACTGCCATGGCCAATAGGAGGGGTAGGTCCCCTGACAGGATCCATAGCAATAGCACATCAGCAGAAGGCAAGGAGGAGTGTGAAACACAGCATTTAGCAGAGTAGAATCACCCCAGTTGCCTGATGGAAATGGGGATAGTGGCTGTCATCCTTCACACACTGAGCCAGCACAGCACAGTGAAGAGTGATGGTTCCCAAAACCAGTTTGAGCGATGCCTCGAGACCAGCAGGGCCGTTATAAATGCTTGATCTGCAAGCTGTCAGATCCATCTAGTTAGCTGAAGTATATGGTAGTGTGTATGAGAAACTTGGAGAACTGGCAGTGTTTGATGTAAGGAGCTCAAGTGAGCTGCCTGGCAGAGCGGTGTGCAGGGTCAGTCTCTCCTGGATACAGTAGCATGGACCTCACATTCACAAGGGCAAAGCCAGCGAGGGAAGAGGACAGAGCACAGACAGGCTGAGGATTTGAATGCAGGGAGCTACAGGGTGAGGAGGCCAAGTTGAGGGCACCTGGAGGAGGGTTGAGGTACAATACCCAGAGTTTGAGGAGTGGGGCACAGGAAGACTGTATGAAACTATTGTTTCTCTACCTTTTCATTTTCATGGCTGCTCCCTCTTTTTCCTGTGCCTCCCAGTGTCACCATCACAACACCTGCCATATTTTATATGACTATTTAGGTTCCTGTCCCCTCATCTGTTTTCACTACTGTTGCCAGAGTCCTTCCTGCTGCTCTGGTTGACAACCTGCACCTTTATATTGTGTGCCCGCCCTGAGTGCAGTTTCTGCCATATTCCATCAGCCAGGCTTTGCACTCACTCTATCTCTGTTCTCCACCACGTTCCCACTAAGCCCCATTAGGAGAGGTAAATGCTGAGCAAGGACTTTCCCCTGCGTAGCTACGAAAAGGATTATTTAGGCCATATTTCATTACACCATAGTCTTAGCCCAGGAGAAAAACATGGATATTGGAGGGCTCTCTTTGTCAGGAAATGGGATTTCCGCAGGTGCTCAGTTGCAAATGCTCTGCGTGCTTCTAAGGCTTGGCACGACGTTGCTAAATCCTGAATCAGGATGCAAGAATGTCTCATGACCTCGGCCATGTAAACCAGCGTCTGGCCATGTTTGGAAATCAGCCTTCAGTGATGATAGTGGACAAAGATGGCTGAAACGAGCAGCTTGGCTTCAGTGCTGAGCAAGACTTGCTGGACATCTTAAGTACAGATGGTCTGATGCATGTTTTGAATAATGAAAACTTTGATTTTTTTTTTGCAGCAAGTGCCGGGGAGCTGGATGGTCTTCCTCCATCCTCTCACTGGCCTTCAAGGATTTAAAAATGACATAGAAAGTCTCTGGACAGAAAAATACATAGCTGCAAGGTAATATATGTGGGAGCAACAAAGTTATTTTGGTTTTCATTTATCTATCTATTGGATTAATCAGGTTAACTAGATGACTTCAGTTATGAGCTCTTTAGGACTAAAACTGTTCCTTTGTTGTAGGCTGTTCAAATTTATGTTACAGCGTAGCCCTTCCACTGACTACTCTTCCTACTTGTATTACTTCCGCATTACAGGTAAAGAATTAGAGAAGCAGCATCAGAAACTCTCCAGGAAAACATACTCAAGGCTGTTCCGGAAACAGATACAGTAGATATTAGTGGTTCTTAGCTCCCCTTTTTTTTTCTCACAGTTCTTGGTCACATCACTATTACGCAAGGAAGAACATC
This sequence comes from Rhynchotus rufescens, assembly GCA_032273925.1. Taxonomy (NCBI): domain Eukaryota; kingdom Metazoa; phylum Chordata; class Aves; order Tinamiformes; family Tinamidae; genus Rhynchotus; species Rhynchotus rufescens. The sequence continues at coordinate 29,143 of JAVCKT010023864.1, forward strand.
ACTTAGGACTATTAAAACTGTGATACACATCTGTGTGTAAAGAAGGTGTCCTTTGATCTGCTTTTATTTACTGCCACTTTTTTCCCTGCACTTTCAGTAGCTTACAGGTCACCTGTCCTGCTATGGGTTTATCAGCAGGAGTTCCCCACTGTGTCATCTCCCCAGTACCGTGGCTGGGGGCTGCACAGTGTCTCTTGCTGCTGCATCCCTGTTGAAGCAGCAGGTGTGTTGCTCTGCGTTCCTCTGCCTTCAGTCTCTGCGCTCCTCTTCCTCAGTTTCCTTGCACTGTTACATGAATCAAGAAAACTGGAAATGCTACTTTATACTGCCACTGGTGTAGTAAAAGTAAGAAGTCCAGTGCAGTCTTCAGAGGTACCTGAGACCTGTAGCAGCAGTTGTGTCAGTCATCCACTCTAGGTTTCCAGAGGTTTCTAACAGCCTACCCGTGAGTAAGAGATTTGGAAGAGTCTGTCTGTCACTTGTTCAAATAGAACTGAGTACCCAGGACAGATTTTGCGTGTGACCGAAAGGTGTGTGGCAAAGCCTACCGTGCATGCAGTGATGAACAGCAGAGTGCAGCCCTTCAGGTGAAGTCATAACTTACTACTGCCTGGACTGAGGTTAAGGAAATAAAGAGCTTTCTAGCAGCCATCCATGTTTTGGGGATCTAGAGAACAGAGGGATTTACTTTGTTTGAGGCCCTTGTTATGCTAAGTGGGAATTCCTGTTCAAGATGAAACATCCTGAAAGTGCTGCTTTACTGTACAGCTGAATATCAGCTCGCTGACAGTAGGAAAAACAATCATTAAGTGGTGAGTGAAAGCGGCGTCGGGAATGACCTCGGCAGAGCGGCAACGTAGAGTTACACCGAGTGACATTCTTCACACCTGCTGCGGTGCATAACAGTAGCTGGCTGACTTAACCCGTGGCACTACAAGCAGAGCATTGTGCTGGGACACCGCCTGGACCGCGATTGAATTACACACTGATTAGGTCTTCAGCTTCTCTCTGTCAGTGTGGACAATGAAGAATCAGAGAAGTGGACACGAGAGCTTTAGCAGGCCTTGTGCTCTTGGATGGAGGAGGATTAGCTTCTAAATGGTAAATTGTGTCGGGGCCAACAGCGATAAAGTTGAGCTCTGCCCTTCTGCTGCCTCAAAGCAACAGGCTTTGCAGAAAACCCAATCTCTCCCCTGCTTCAGCCGACTGCTGTGATCCGGGGAGGGGGTGGACATGTAGGGTCGTCTTTTTTCTGCTAAAGGAGTAAAGCGCTGGTACTTTGGTAGGAATTTTGTGCCTGTGCTATGGGGCAAATACTACCAGATGTACCCTTTCCTTGGAAGTCCACAACAGGGCTGAGGAATTGCAAATATTGTGTTCTTTCCCTGCTGCCATCTCCTCTGTCAGCCTCCCGCTGCAGTGCTAGCTCCCAGCTCACCCCGCTGCCCTCCTTGCGGTTGGGGCGAGCTTGTACAGAGCCAGCTTTGCATTTCGACGCCTTGTTGTTCACTGGCACGGAGAAACCTGGGGTGACTGTCATCTTGCATGACACTAGAGCAGGCTGGAGGGGTGGCACCTCCTGCACACCCTCTTTCAATTTTCAGTTGAAGGACTATAACACATCAACTTCTTGGTTTCTTTTGAGGAGTAAAGTTTTTTTTTTTTTTTTTTAAAAAAAGCTCCATTTCAGAGTAATTTGCACATGAGCTGTCAATCCTCCCAAATCTCTTGCACCTATTTGCTCTAGAAGGTAGCATGTCCTAAGTAGTAGCTCTCAAAAGCTGCTCGCAAGTTTGTAAAGTTTGAAACTATTTCATTTATCTTTTTTTTTAAACCTCAGTGAGAAGATTTAAATGAGATAAATTCAGCTGTTGCTTGACATAAAGTCACTGCTAATTACTGGCATTTCTTTGTCAAAATTAGAAAAAGAAGAGCTATCCTAAGTAGCCGCTCTTGTGTTTAACATTATGGCATATTTCAGAAGTACGTTTTAAAGAACAAAAAAACTAAAAATAGTCATTCTCCAGTGGTGATGCAGGATTGACAGAGGTTAATGCCGCTGACATCATGCTGGAACTTTATAGCATTTTGTTAATGGTTATTAATGTCCTGTTCCTGGAGATAGACAGTGTCAGCTGTTGCTGGCGCTGCTTTACCTCTCTACTCGTGGGCCTAGGCTGCTGCTTAGAAAAGCAGAAGGGACTCTGGGTGCGTCAGGAGCAGCGTAGTCTGCTCGCTACCTGGCCGTGCTCCGCTAAGGCAGGAGGAGATACTGCACGAAGATAGGCCCAGCACCTTGACCCCATAAAAGCTAAATGCAGAATGGAACTTGGGGAGTGAAGCAGGAGGGTGGCCAGCAACAAATGTCTATGGAGCCACTTCAGAAGGCACTGAGGAGTTTTATTCAATTCAGATCTTCAGGACTAAACTCACCATGTGTAACCTTTGGAAGGAAACAGAGCGGGAAATTCAGGCAAACTTACCTGGAGGTATTAGTAGGCTTGGGGAGCAAGCCTGTACTCACACAGAGAGCTTCAGAGCTTTGGACACCAGCGAAAGGAAATCAGAAATGGCACAGAAAGAAGAAAGCCCTCGAGAGGAAGGAGAGTCAACCTTGTAATGGCAGAATGATGGTGAACATGGAGCAATTAATTAGCTTTGACTACATGATACTCTGGATGTACATTATCCAGAGTATCGTACATCCAGATATGTAGGTTAAGCTGCCCCACGTGGGACTGTTACTTTGCATAATATGTTTGAAATACACCCACCATAAGGGAATGAAACAGATACATAAAGGTGCCATACATCAGGGTAGCATATCAAATTGAGAAAGGCATTTTAGCAGTCTGTATTGAACACGGATTGAAGCCAGCAATGGATTGTACATTAAGTGTGTTGTTGTTATGACAAATTTGTATGGAGCTAAAAGCATTTCGCTGGGTGAAAAAGTGGAATTCTGTTTCCTTTCCCACAGCCTGGAACAAAAATGAGATTGCCCAGCCAGGGTAACATAGCCCAGCGCGATACCTTGCGAGCGCCCGGTGATCAGTATGAATGGCACGTGCTGACAACTGTTGGGGGCTTAGGAGACCCCTCCAAATAATTGAGTTTCTTTTTAATCTTAGATGCTCTCAGATGGTGATGCGATGTTAGGAGTAGGAAAAGCTCTGTCTGACTCCAGATAGGTGACACTGACCCCTGATAGGTGCCGGTGGCTTTTTTTGCTGCTATTATATAATTTCATGTAGAATTGATTTGTCACCAAAAACATTAAAAGCATTTTTCCTCTGCACCTTGCACTGATAACTTAAAGCGTTAGCTTTTTGCAGGAATGGTTACAGAGCGGTGTCATTTTTTAAAAAGGAATGAGTTGCTTTAAATGGTAAACTGACATATGTCACCTCTATTACTCCTGACTTCTACCTCAAAAGAAATTGGTATTTCACATGGCTATTGATGGGCTATAAAAAACATTGACAGAGCTGGAACTGAAACACTGAAAAGATGGTGTCTCTTTTAAAGGTGATCCTCAGCTGAGAACCCCTGGTTTTAACTTTGATGTGGTAGCCATGCTTTGAGAAAGAGGCTCAACTTAGATGGCATCTCAGCCTAAATTATTCTGTATTCAACCTGGAAACAATCCCTTGCTTATGTGGATGCTGGTTCAGATAATTATTAAACCTCTCTAAAATCCATCCAGCCTAGGTTCTATGTTACCATCTTCCATCGCTATTCCTGTGTGTTGTGTGTTTATTTGTTTATTTATCACTTGTCGTTTGGCAGCATGAAAAAAACTCAGTTCCGTTCCATACAGAAAGACTATCTAAAATTAAAGTGGGAGTCATATACTGACACGATTGAGCAATCAAATGACTGACAGCGCAAGACTGGTGTTTGACTGCAAGGCACTTCAGTTTGGGAACAATATTATTTTAAAACACTTCAATTTGGCACATACAATATGAAAACAAATTGAAAAGTCCATGTAATATTCCACAGCACAGAGGTGTGCTTCACAACAGGACCCA
>JAVCKT010023865.1:0-19330 GCA_032273925.1 Rhynchotus rufescens
AAGAAGCAGAAGCCAGCTACTCCCCAGAGAGAGCTGTTGAAGTGAGGTTGGGTTCTGGTCACATTTTGGTGGATGCTTGAAACCATTTGCTTGTATTTCCTGTCTCAAACTGTTCTTCTAAAAATAGCTTCCATTGCCCAGCACCCGTCCACGCTGGAACAGCACGTTTAAAGTCGCTTCCTCCGAGCCGCTCTGCCCCTTCGTCAGCCTTCGTGTCCCGCATGGCCTCCCACAGCAGATGTTCTGGGCCCTAAACTGTGCTGAGAAAAGAGCTCTTGTAGCTTCAGGAAGCTAATTAAAAAGAGGAGGAAAAAACTAAAAACAAAATACCCTGTGTGAGCCGAATAAAGGTCAGCATTCAGAGGAGTGCAACAACCTGTAGTCAACCTGCATGCTACTGCAGCTGCTGGGAAAAGCAACTCCAGAGCCTCTGGCAAATGCACCTGGGAGGTCCCATGAGATTTGCTTGGATCAAAAATGCCACTTTCAAAATCCAAGCCAAGCTGAAAAGTTGTAGTGAGGCACCTTTGCTGTGGTATCTACACAAATAAAGAGGCGGTTTGGTTAATTCATCTGGTTTTCTGCAGTGATACATGAAAATGGTATCAAAGGAAAGTGGAACACTTACCCCAGCGCTGTCTCCCTTTAAAATGACCTCTTTGAAATGCCCTTCTACAAAAATGGCATCAGTCCTCTCATCCCTCCACGCAGGGGTAACGTACTCGGCCACTTCTGTCATGCCCAGGAGAGGAAAGGCAAGATATTTGGCTGCTTTATGGACCTTTCAGGGCTTTAGCTTTTTTCTAAGCTAAAAGGCTTAGAAAAAAGGCTACAGCATGTGGCACAAGGTGGGTTTGGTGGGTGCCCAAGGCTCCTGCCACTGCCCTGTGACAGCTTTGAAACTGCCCTGCAAGTGGGACCTCAGTGAGGAGGTGCCCACAGGTTTCATTGCTGTGGCTGTCCTGAGCTTGGTGCCAAAAGGCTGGGAGTTGATTCTGCTGTTTGCCTGGAAGAGGTCCACAGAATCCCAAAATGGCTGAGGTTGGCAGGGACCTCTGGAGATCGCCTAGTCCACCCCCCTGCTCCAGCAAGGACACCCAGAGCACGGGGCACAGGGCGGCATCCAGACAGGTTTGGAGATCTCCAGAGAAGGAGACTCCACCGTTTACCCGCGATGCTCGTGTCCAAAGAGCTGTGATGAGTGTAGCACGGTTTGTGTCCTTGCTGCTCGCGTGCGGGAGCGCTACCCAGTTGTGCTGGGCTTGCGTGGCCTAGTTCAACATCATTTTGCTGGGGAAATGATGCTTTTCCTGAGCCCTCTAATCCAATAATCAATTCATTGTACTGCATGGAAAGGGTCTGGCAGGCAAGGCTTTAGATTAAGAGTAGGTCATCTAAAAATCTCATTTTCCAGATGATCAAAATCTCTTCACAGATGGCTATTTTTGACCTGGTTTAGAAATCTCAGGCAATCTGTCCCTTTATGAGGGTAAAGCTTGGGGCTGTGAGCGTGCACAAATGGATCTCTAAAGCTAAAGCTGAAAGAGATTGTTGAACAACTAAAATTTCTTAACACATCTGTTTCTAAACAAATCTGTTTTAATATATAAATTTGCTTGATCAGATATTTTTGAATTTTATCATTTTATTTATTTTCAGACTGAGTAACCTATAGAGATATATAGAGGAAAGTGTTTGATATTTTGTGTATATTGCCATAAAAAGAAATTTGTTCTAAGTTACTGTTAAAGAACGCAGGAATATCACAGAATCACTATGGTTGGAAAAGACCTGTTTTCAGAGTGTGTTTCAGAGTAATCTTAACTGACATTAAGTGTTTCTTTTAAATTTGCAATTTGCTGGCATCTTCATGTTTTGCATACGTGCTATGGATCGAGTGCTTGAGGAGTTTCTTAAATTCTGATGGAGAAGCAGATCCTTCCTCCTTCCCAGATCTCCTTCCCAGGAAGAAGGCAAAGCTGTAGAGCGCACTTGAGATGGGTGTGCAGATCCCAGCATCTGCACCAGGAAAACCAGCGTGCAGGAGAACAGCAGACGCTTTTCATTCCTGACACACGTCGTTGCTCTGTTCTGTTCTTGACTTGCCTGCCCGGGAGCTTGAATGGTTCACGGCAGGAACCCAAGTGAACTGTTGCTCTGCATGGTTGGGATGTGCTGCCCTTTTCAGCCGGGTTTGTCTGGGTAAGGCTTTCTAGTGACGCCCTGAAGTGAACTGCTGAGATGTGGAAAGCCTGGGTGCTGTGTGGCACTTTAGAAAATTTTTTGGCCATGGTTTGGGGAGTGATTCTCCCATGCCTTCTTCATTAAAAATGAAATATTTTGCCGCTCCTAGCGGCAATCTAAAGATGTTGGCACATGGAAAAAAAAAATCCTTAATGGACACAGTTTGATGGATGCGTTTTGATGATACCTGGAAGCATACCGCCCACATTTCCTTCTGAAAGGTAGAAATAATGCCTCTGACTCCTGCATCTACACAAAATTGCACCTGGGGAAATCTGGGAGAAAGACAGCACAATGGCAAGTATCTAAACTAATTTAAAAATACTAGGCGTCTGGAAACATTTGAGGTGACAAAATGGTTGGGAAATACATATATGGATATGCATTTTTTAGTTTGCTTCCAAGTCTACAGAAAGGGCACTTTCTGTCTTATTTTTTTGTTTTCATTAGTTATGCTCCCAAGCAGCTGAGCCATGTTCTCTGGCAGATTTGCAGCCTGGGGCATCCCTTGGGCCCAGCTAAAGTTAAGCTGTCTGTGCTGCCATGGAAAGGCTCTTTGAAACTTCAGTGGCCCCGTATCAGTGAGAGAAGATAGCAAGCCAGTGAGGTATCCAGCTTATAGCCTGTTCTTAAGACTGTCAACAATATCTAATGAGAGCTTTTCCATAACCACAATTAGTTTTGCTATTTAAGTATATAGTGCAAAATTAAGTCCATCGCTCCATTAAATTAGGACCGTATGCATTAGGAATGTCCCAGAGCAGGGGTAGGAGGAAAAACTGTTGCAGACAGAAGCTGATTATTCTACATGCAGGGCTGTGAATGGAAGCCTTGTGCTGCCAAAGGAAGTGCTTATATATTTTAAACTGTCAAGATCTCATTAAAAACCATTTTATTTCCTGTTAACAGAAGTGCAAAGCTGAAGGGTTTAAAGGTGGGTGCATTGGCCTTCTCTCAAATGCCCCCAAAGTCTCCAGCCTGCTGGCACCTCACGAACATGAAGAGTGAGAATAGAGCTTCCTCTTGAAAATAAAGTTGGCAAAGGTGCTGCTTCTTACAGATGCGCCAGCCTGCGGAATTAGGGCGCACATGGGTTCATCTTCCCTGTGAGGGTGACAGAGCTGTGGAACAGGCTGCCCAGGGAGGCTGTGGAGTCTCCTCTGGAGGTCTTCCCAACACACCTGGGTGCCGCCCTGTGCCTCGTGCTCTGGGTGTCCTTGCTGGAGCAGGGGGTTGGACTGGATGACCTCTAGAGCTCCCTTCTGACCTCAACCATTCTGGGATTCTGTGATCTCATGAGCTCTGGTAATTGAGAATATGGAAATGATGCACATAGGTTTTCTCTACTCTCCCCCCCACTCTTATTTCAGTAGCTGCAGGACTGAATAATATGGATTAAATTGTTCAGCTTCGCTGTCAAAGCAGAAGAGTTCCATAGAGGGAAAGCTTTTTGTCTTGAAGGAATCTAAAGAGCAACTGAAGTTCTTAGTAGAGCATAGTTGTTGACATAAAACATCTGGCAAGAGATTTGCCAGCAAGAGAGTCTGGCGTCTTTAGCTTTACTTGAAACCTTGACAACTTTCTCCTCCCTAACTGCTCAGTGCTAGAAGAATCTAAACAGCCATTGGCTGCTGTTGGAGTTGGGAAAAAAACATATTTTTTGTAAGTTCCTACTCAAGTCAGTAATGTGATTAGTAATGTGGCTGGTCAATCAGTCCCTTGTGCTGGTGTCCATGTTTCTTTCAGGGCTTTTCTCCAGCTTGAAGAAAGAAATTACTGTCAAACAGCTTCTCTGTGTGCCCTCTCTGCGCCCCATTTTCCACATGGGCTGCTGGTCTTTAAGGTGCTGTGCAGTTTGTGTAGGTCGTCACTTCCCTGTGACACCAAACGGTGCTCTCCTTTGTACCGCCTTTAGATTCCAATACGAATTTTATTCTGTAATCCTTTTAACAAAGAGAAACGAGTTTTAAATTATGATTCTTACAGAGTGCTCTGACATGATGAGGTAGTAACTTGAAACACTTGAGTAAGTACTGTCCCCACCAGGAGCCTGCTTGGAAATCCAGAGCGTAGACTTCAGAAGTTGTTTTATTTGTGTGTGTATGTGTTGACATGGGAAGCAGGAGGGTGTGAGAAAAAAGGGCAATTCCAATTTCTTCCCTTAGTTTTGCGCTCGGAAATCTTTGGGCGGTTCTGCCTCGGAAGAGGTGCGTGAGCAGCGCGCCGGCCCCGGAGAACTTGGGGGATCCTCCTCCTGGGGAGGCTCTCACCCTCCCTCCAGTGAGCTGGCCCAGGCATCCGGGAAGAGGCTGCTCCCACATGGTTTTAAAGGGAGGATTTTGAGTGCTTCAGAGTGGGGGAGATGGGGCAAACCACACAATCCAGGAATGGTTAAGGTTGGAAGGCACCTCTAGAGATCATCTAGTCCAACTCACTGCTCCAGCAAGGGACTACCAGAGCACAGGGCACAGGGTGGCATCCAGATGGGTTTGGAGACCTCCAGAGGAGACCTCCACAGCCTCCCTGGGTGTTAGAACTCAACCTGTAAATTGGGCTGGTGGGTTTGATACCCAACTTAGTGCAACTCGGGCTATCAGGAGTGAAAGCTGCAGGTTCACTGCCACAGCATAGGCGTTAATGCACTTAATACAAGCCACCAAGAATCTGAAGTGTATTTTTGGCTAGAGCTGCTGCAGTTAAACTATTCTTAACAGCTTTAGCTTAGTACAAAGCCACGTTGGGCACGCTAATAGGCATTGCAGTCGCACCTCTGAATTACAGCGGAGACGGCTTTTTTAGCGTGCCGCGTCTCCCAGCTCTGAGGCCGGTGGGGAGGATGCTATCGGGTTGCATCAGCTGAGCTGTGAGCAGCCTTACTTAAAAAGCCTTCAAGTGAGGCCTCACTGAGTGAAACGCCACTTTTGCCTGCATTTCAGTAGCTCTTTGTATGGCCTCTGGTTAAATTTAGAAGACGTGCACGTGGTCCCGCATACCTAGGCGGTTTGTGGGAAGCGGGATGTGCGGCATTTCCACGGACGGATCTCAAACCATGGCACGGCAGGAGTCAGTGGAAGTGCATCAAGCGTGTGCGGAAAGGGAGACCAGATGAGCGTGGCACAAAGCCCGTGGCTCTCTGTGCCCCTCTTCCAAAGCTGGGCGTGATGTTGGCTTGGTGTTTGCTGGCTGTACATCTGCAGTGCTTGTGCATGCGTCGCATTAAATTGTTGCTGTTGAATGAATGGGTAGAAGCGGTGTTGGGGGCAAGGTGCATCCCCAGGGAAGGTGGGGCTGAAAGATGTAAGGCGATTCTGTTAATAGTAAAGCTATTTGGGAGCTGCAGACTGGGCAGGGCATTTGTCTAGTACAGAGGGATGATGAAAAGTTGCATTTGTTTCTGTCATTTAGAGTTCCCTCTTCTGCCAGCCAGTGAGCCATGGCCCCCCTAGGCTGTGCCTTGGTCCTCCTTTTTACCTTGTATTTTTATCAGAAGAGAATGGTCTAGTTCCCAGAGTATCTAGTTGTCTCCTGGTGCTGAGAAAAAATGAAGGTAAATAGGACCACGTCGCGTCTGGAATTGTGTTTAGTCATTCTTGGAGGGTTGTAAGGTCTGTCCTTGGATTTGAGGCGCTCGCCAGGTGGTGCGGAGGGGAGCCGTAGGGAAGCCCTGCCTGGCTTCCTTCCTGAGCGCTTGGCTCCCGCTGCTCGGCCAGGCAAGTTCTGTCCTCAGTGTGGTTATTAATGGGTAGGGAGAGAACAAAATGTGGTTTTGCTGCTCTTTTGTATCTCTGTGTGTTGTAGTCTTTTGGTTACCCTTAGTTCCTCAATCATTCAAACACAAAAGGTCATGTTGTAGAAGAACATTTCAAAATAAGTAAATATGGTGCCTTTTCCTGGAGACCTTCGGGGGCTTCACAAGCCTGATCACCCCAGCAGAGCACTTCAAAGTCTGTTGTGTGATCTAAGGTTGTTCACTGTATCTGAAGCAACTGCTTTCCATCCTGGCATCATTGAGAGCAGCAGAGCTGGGCATCCATCCTCATTTACTGTGCTCTGGCAGTAGCTGAGGATCAAGCGAGTGCGATGTATGGGGTGGTTTGAGTGCCACACTGCATTATGTTCCTCATCCCTTATGTAAGGAGTGAAAATAGCTTTCTAAACAAATAATTGGACTGAAGCAAATGCAATTAAATTGGAGATAAAAAGAAAAAGAACTGTTGGTAGTGCTGACAGAGAGGCTTGTGGTGGACTCAGCAGAGCTGGTACCTTGGATATCTCTAGGACATTGATCTGTTGGTGCTGTCAGGAGTTCCTGTCTTGGAAGCAAGATGCTGCTGCTAAGCTCAGAAGAAGCATAAATACTTCAGAAGAAAAGATCATAGTACTTTGCCTTACTTGTTTTCTGAACCTACATCAGTTGACTAATATATAGATAACTCCTTAATATGCAATTCTTTTGTTTTTTCTTTCTTGTCTTTAGGTGAAGCCAAAAATCTTCCTACGTATCCGGGGCCAAACAAGATGAGGGATTGCTACTGTACTGTAAACCTGGACCAGGAGGAGGTTTTCAGGACCAAAATAGTGGAGAAGTCGTTATGGTAATAAATAAATGTGTTTTGTTAACACTTAGTGCTCTAGACTACTTCCCTTTTTGCTACAGGGTTGATGTTCCATGGATGCCTGGGGGAGAGGATGAGTATTTTTCTTTTTTTTCCCCACTGTTTTAAGATCACTGGTGGTGAAAGTATCAAAAGTATCAATGTTGTGATTACTATCTGGCTTATGAGAAAACAAATCCACCAAGGCAAGCCATATAAGCTGTTCTCTGAAGAATTTACAGGCTGCGCTCCTTTCTCTGCTGCCTAAGCTTTCTAGGTCTCAGCTTAGAGCACCACAGTTCTTTTTTGCAGCTCTCTCTGCTTGGAATTTTGCATTTGTTTAACTCTCCTAATGACTGATATTTGGGGCTTCTTTCTGTCATGGAGCAACAACTAGAAGGAGGGATCTGAACATGTAGATCTCTGATTATCTTGAATACTGAGGGTGAGATTGTAGTAGATAAATGTAGAATGAAACGGGCAGCAAAAGTTAGACTGCTTTCTTCTGGAAGTCCCCAATGTCAAAAATATAAAGGGAACAGTAGGCATCAAGTGTACTATATGTGTGCTCTGGCAAGGGAGGCTTTTTTGGAGTTGAAGAGCAAGTGGCAAAGATAAATCAAGTTTATGATTTTTATCTTAAGATGCAAAGCGGGCAGGGAGTGAGGGTTGAGTTGTACAGTTAGGAATTTGCTATTTTTCTTATTGCAAGTAATTTACTTAGGGAAATAGCTCTATGCTTTCACTCCCTCAAGTACTTAGCTCACTTAATAGTGTGAGTCTGAGTAGCTTGAAGTGAGATTTATTCCCTCAAATCACTTAATCTTCTTTCACGTGTTTTTTTTCTCCTTATTACTTACTTTAAGTCTTTATCCCTTATCTTATATTCCGACGTGGTACACTGAGAGTGCATAATGGAGACTTCTGGTTCTGGACGTGTTTAAATTGGAGGAAAAAAAGATATTAGTGTAAGTGTTTTTGAAGGATGGCGTTATACTTTACAGGAAAAATAAAATCCCAAGGTTTTAAGATGATTGACGTGCCATGTCCGTGAACCATTTGTTTCTCTAAAAGTGATTTTGTAACTTGTTTGATTTTAGTCCTGAGTCAGCTGTCTGTAGCCTTATTGCTCACAACTAGAAGTCACACACAGTGGAGTTTTTTGCTTCATTAAAGTGCTTCATGGAGGGAAGGAGGATTTATGGTCATAGTTGACGTCACTTCCTTGAACTAATCCAATTATTTTCTTACTGAGAAAACAAACTTCTAGTAGTAGGACTAAGCAAGAAGCGTAACTTTTCCTTTGGGGGAAATTCCACCTGTCTTCAGATATCATTATAAAGCTGAAGAGGTACATGGAGGCCGTGCAGAAATTGGAAGGTTTCTGTTTTCCTGTGGAGCTGGGTTCTTTTCATCATTTGAGGTGAATTCAGAGGACAACAGCATATGGTCACAGCTCTGCAAAGCATCACTGATAAGATTGAAAGAAATGGAATTGTTTGGTCTTAAAAAAAAAAAAAAAAAAAAAAAAAAAAAAAAGCCAGAGAGGAAACATAATCATGTAAATACTTAAAATCAAGAGGAAGGAAATTGTTCTCTATGTCCAATGTAGATTTTGCAAGTAATAACAGTCTTAGATTGTAGTGGAGAAGGAAGCTTGGTTAGATTTGTTGTGAGGAAAAGTTTCCTACCTTTAAAGATTCTGGAGTGCTGGACTAGGTTGCCCTGGTGTTTTGCGTGTTAATTGCTGAAGACTTTTGTGAGGTTAGCTGTAACCTGTTCTGACCAAAAATGGGACTCCTGCTGCCAGAACATCAGGCAGAGCAGGAGACATCTCACAATCCCGTGCAGCTCTATTGCCCTTGGTCTGAGGGCATCTCTTCACTGAGAGAGGAAGTGATGACCAGGGAGGTTTTCTCCAGTGGTAGTTGCCTCCTTCTTCTATGAGTTTCTGTTTGCAAATTTAGTCACAGAAAAGGATGGATATACATATATATATATATATGTATATATGTATGTGTATATATATATATATGTATACACACACACACACCCCTATACATATATATATATCCATTACTAGATATCAACTGAATTTTGCATTTATTCATATAGATGCTTTTCTCTTTATGTTTGTTTCTCTTGCGTCAAAATACCAAATCCATGAACAGAAAAGCTCGGGGATGTCTTCCCAGGCTGTAGATAGGAATTACTCATGGTGAGGAACACTGAGAACACTGCTTAATTTATAATATGCTTGTATTTAAATGTATTAAAACAAGTGCATAGACTTCCAGAGGGAGATGTTTTTCAAATGTTTTCGGGCACTGCTGCGGTAGCCTCTTGTTTTTTGTAGCCCATCCATATGAGCACATAGCTGAGGAGCCAGTCATGTTGTTATATTCTTTAGTGCTGGCCTGTAAAACTGTTCAACGCATAGAGCAGCTGTGAACTATTGGACAGGCAAGGCTTTTGTACCCCAAGGCCCCCATCCTGCATGTGCAGCAGAGAAATACCTGCTTTCATGTGCAGCAACAGCGAGACACACAGTGGGTGCCTTCTTCTGAGGTGTAACTGCTGTGATACGTTGTCAGATAAGAGCAGGGACACAAAGTTGGGCCGGTGTGTGACTGGAATCCTTTCCAGTCTGTATATATATCTGTATAAGGAGACTTAGAACTAAAATCGTATTGAAGCACTTCAACTTGTGTACTATAGAATTCAGTGAATATGGGTTTTTGCTTGTGTTTTTACTCATTTGAGCTTCATTGAACTAAAATTAACCCCATTGTCCTAAGCACTGCAGAAACCTATATTTTCCAGGCAGACCTTTTCCTGCTGCAGAATTTAAGTAGAGCTCAAAAATGGGAGCAAGGAAGCAGTCCTGAGCCTTTGGACTCAGTCATGATCTCCTGTGTTTTATGCTGGTTCAGTATAAGAAGTTACCTCCCAGAGCTCTGTCTTAATCTTCAGCAATAGATTTTTTATTTTAATAGGGTGCAACAGAGGCTCAGGAAGATGACTGAGAGTGGTGACCTCTTAAATCAACCAGACACAGGGCATTTAGAGCTTTGAGAGTCGAACCAGGGCAGGTCTCTCTGTGCACCCGGAGCGCGGTGCAGCAGGGCTCTCAGTTGGGGCAGGGCAGAGCTGTCCGGCTTCCCTGGGCCCCTCTGGTCAAGCACAATTTGTCTGGGGGTGGCTTGAGCGGGAGCCCCAGGTTCCCAGGAGGAGAATCTGGAGCTGCTGGAGCAGTGCTGGTCTCTTGAGCTCCTTGGCATGAACTTTTGGTAAGTTCTGAAAAGGTCACATGAAAGTCATAAGATACAAGGGAAAGGGCAGTTAGAGCCAGGATTTAATACACTTCTCTGATTAGTAATTATTGTTCAATATTTATATTACCATTATACAAAAGGCACTGAATAGAATTGGATCCATTCCTTATAACCTAGCACAATTGTACTTAAAGAGATTGGTGTGCTCTATGCACACCAATCTCTTTATATGTATTATGAGAATATATGTATTTTTAAATGCATAGATATACAACTTTTCTGTACTTCTGAGCTGCAAGCAGTGGATTTTCTTACTTATACAACCTGACAAGAATTTTGCCAGTTCATTTCCTATGCTGAACCAACCATTTAGCTGCCCCTAAGGGAAGCTTCAGTCTCAAGGCTCCACTATCCAGGGCTTGGTCCTAATTACAACTCTTCCCTGAGGATAAAACCTTTCTCCATTGGTTGACATGAAGACCAACTTTGCCGTTGCTGTCTGCATCAGATGTTTCCATTCACTTAAAGGGCAGTGTCAGCTGCAACAGGAAGTCGAGGCAGCTTCTCAAATCATAGGTGAAGAATGGAAGGAATGTGACATCTCTACATTTGTTTTGGGGATATGAATAAAGACAAAAAGTGATGTACACTGAGAACCAAGTGGCTGAGAGCACGAGCTCAGGAGATGTGAGCCAAGCACCTTGAGTCCTTAGTTCCTCACTATTTCCGTGAAGAATTCTTCTCATGCTGAACATGACTATCAAAGCCTGAGGGAAAGAGAATATGAAGCCAGAGGCCCTTTCCCAGCCTCTTTTTGTCCCACATTACTCTCCAGTGAAGGAAGCGGGGAGGGCTGCAAGTGTGAGGAGCGCCTGGGAGCGCAGAGCGAACCGCGCCGCACATTCATAGCCCAGCAGACCCTCGTGTCTGGCTCTTAGTGCTGGATCTGGTAACAGGTTTGGTCAGCAGGCCGTGTAACCTGCCCTGGATAGTTCTGCAGCGGCATTTAAATGCTGTTGCTTTTTCATTCGAGGCACACTCGAGCGCTTTGCTTTGCTCTGGAGTTCATGGCTGCTTAGCTAAACTTCTCTCCCATGTTCTGATAACATCTTGGACACTGGCCACTTCTCCCATCAGAAGCACATGGTTGTTTCCCGTAGTTGGCGTGCGGCCACAGCTCGCTGCTGTGTCCGAGCGAGCTCCCTTAGCTGCTTCCATGCTCCTGCGTGGCCAGTGCCCCTCCTGGGAAAGCAGCCTTTCCCAGGCCTTGAAGGGGATGCTGCAGCAGGAGCTTCCCCCTGCTCCCCCGGGACCTGCCATCTCCCGTGCTCGGCTGCGTCTCCCAGAGCTCCAATCCTTTCCTGTGGCACGGAGCCATCGGAAGCCTTGCGGGAAGGGGCCGAGGTGGGCACGGGCAAGGAGTCGGGCTGCTCCAGGCCGCTCTGAGGGTGTGTGGCCGTGTGGGGAAGCTGTGGGGCTGGGAAGAGCGCCAGGAAGGGCCAGGGAGGCTGAATGGGAGGAGGAGAATAAAGAGAGCCTCGGGACCCAAGGCGGCCTTTGCGAATGAGAGCCCTTATCCAGTCCCAAAACCACCCCCATGAGCCACATTGTGGGTGTTGTAGACTGCTCTGAGCTATATTAAAATAATAAATAAATAAAAGTGGGGAAAAAAAGGAGAGAGAGCCAACGCAGCTGTAATGTGACTTGTGCTGTTGTTGGTGTGTGTCGTCTTACAGAATATTTTGGGAGGTGACCAGGGGCCAAGCGGCTGCTGCTTAATGTTATCATAATCCTTATAAGCCTCCCTGAGCCGAACTAGCAACTGTCAAGTGAGGCGGATCCCTGGAGCTCGTGTGTCTGTGTCCCCGCCGGGTCTGGGACGGAGGCCGCGCGCGGCTCGTGTTCCCGGGCCCCGCGCGCCGGAGGTGCCGGTGGCTGCAGCACAGAGGCACGGGAAGGTTTGTCCAGCAGGGTGTGAGTGCGTCCGGGACAACACCCGGGAGCGCGAGGTTGGGATGTAGGTGCTGCCTCGGGTGCCGCGCACGCTCTGCCCACTCAGTGCTTCCCAGGCAGCGCTGGGAATTTGTGCGGAGTCAGATAGGAAAGTGAGCGGGGCCTCGGCCAGCCTCAGCTTTGCTCACCCGCCCGCCTTCTTGCAGCTCTGTTGTGTCTGGTAGGAGACTGAAGCGCATTCAGGTTTTAGTTGGCTCTCTCAAACTGCTTGGAATAATCCCTCCCTTTTCCCCTCTGTTACGTACACTGCAAGGCACACATGAAAAATTATCAGCCAAGTAGTAGAAAAAAAAAATGGTAGTAGAAACAAACAAGTGTAGCTTTGTATACGGTCTGATTTTTACTTCCAGCTCACACTGTGATGTGAACTCTGGTTTTCAGTTCATGCGACAGGATGTGTCCAGTATTTCTAAACGTTTTAAGAACAGTCAGAGGATGTGGGGTTGTCTGTGGCATGTTAATAGTCCTTACTTCCAAGCACAAAAGCGGTAAAAACTGTACACAAAGAGTTCTGGTTTGAGGGGTTTCATTATTATTCATCATGCAGCGCTCTCACTTCATCCACTGAAGTTTTACTGCCAAAATAAAAACAGAACTGCTTTTGCAAATCCTCAAGTATTGAGAAACAGCCACAAGGTTTTGCAGCAAAGCCTGAACTGAGGAAATGCTTTTATTCTGAAATTTGCTTTATGAAGGCACTTCCTTTCAGTTTTACAATTTCTGATGATTTCTGTAGATATCTAAGCATATAGAATTAAAGTTTCCTCTCGAGTTTAGTAAAACACCCAAAAGAAAATTTTGCACCTCCTTTTTTGGGGGGGAGGCTCCCATTCATCACACTCGAAAATTGGTATTTGAGGATTCTGTTCTTTATTTGCTTTCATTGCACTTGATTTATACGGTGATTTATTTCTCTTCTCCTTCCCTCTCTTCTTCTGAAAACATACCCATTGCCAAACCATACATTAGAAAAGATTCAGAGTTGGGTGTCTTAAATGGGAAGTGCCATTAGGTTGGATAGTGGTGTAAATGAAACAATCCTTTGCTTTTGCCTTCCTGGTGTTCTTGCTCACTTGAGCATTTAGAACAAGTAAGGGATTTTTTTGTGACTATGCAGAGAACAGACCTACAGTTTCAAGCCATTGCACTATGTTCTTTAAGGTTTTACGTGACCATTTCACAGAATCCCAGAATGTTCAAGGTTGGAAGGGACCTCTAGAGATCATCTAGTCCAACTCTCCTGCTCTAGTAGGGACACCCAGAGCACGGGGCACAGGGTGGCGTCCAGGTGGGTTTGGAGACCTCCAGAGAAGGAGACTCCACAGCTGCCTCCACACACAACCTCCTCCAACCAACATTTATTAATTTCTGCCTGCACACAGGCTGGGGCCCCAGCGAGGTGTGGAGGAGAGGCTGTGAGGGCTCGGGGACCGGCAGCCTGCAGGCCAGAGCCTTCTCTGCGCACCTGGAAACTGGGAGCAGGGTGTTAAAATCCCTGCAGATCTTGTCCCGCACCCTGTAGCCCTACCAAGGCAAGAGCAGAGCTAGACTAAACCAAGCCCTGTTTCATAACTAAGCAGTATTGATGCCTGCCCAGCCTCCCATCACTGTGACAGCAGAACTGAAGGGAAATCAGTAAAAGTAGATGGAGTTCGTTGTTCTGAAGACGAATTTGAAGCTGCTTCTAAGTGCAGCTTGGAAGGAGGCTAATTTGCTTTTACGGTAGGAGCTTATTCCACTGTCTTCTGTCCTTGCAAAATCCAATTTTCAGCAGTTCTGTTCCACCGCTCGCTTGAAATGAGAGCGAGAGGGAAGCAGCGGCAGCGCCGGCCTCGTGCGCGACCTTCGTGGATGCGCGGCCTGCGCCGCAGCGTTGCGGGCCGGACGGACACGCGCCCTCGCTTCTCCTCACCCTCCGGGCCTAAAACTTATCCTGAGCTTAAAACTTGCAAGTTGAATGTGGAAGAGGACTGAGTTTGCAGCCGAACTGGTGTTGGTGTTTGTTTTGGAGCATCTAGACAGCCTCCCGAGGGCTGTGCAGGCAGATGCTGCTGCCTTTTATTAATTGCTCTGTCAAAATAAAAGTGCTCGCTGGGGCTGTTGGACCAATTTCGGCTTTTGGGATAGAGGGGGCAGTCAAGGAGGGAGGGATTTATTTATTCTTTGGCGAGGCGGGGAGGCGTGGAGGAAAGGTCCTGGAGCCCTGGGGCTCCTGCTTGAGATAAGTTAGCTTGGGAAATAAATCATGGGGCTTGACTGCTGTGACCTCTTGCTCTTCAGGTCCGGGAGGGAGACAGAGCGAGCACTGTTCGGAGGAGATAGAGGCAGGATAAGCCCCTAATTCAGGGGGAAGCTCCGAGCTGTGGCGGGGCTGCTTTTTGGTTCTCACAGAAAGAAGATACTGTTTGTGCAGAGCTGCACGAGATTTGGGGGCGGGCGCCCGCATGAGTCTTAATGTGTTTCTTCCTGAAAGTCAGGACTTAGTCCTGTGGGGGGTGAATGTGCTGAATCAGAGGGGGTCCCAACGTGAATGTAGCAGTAAAAGCCCTTGTCGTTTCCAGTCACTACCTGACTTTGCTGTTTTACAGCAGTGCTGGCTGAAGGAGTCGCCCGCCCATTGGTTGCTCCCTTGCTCTGATTTCCAGCCGGCTGCCTTTAAATTTAAGCAGTAGACTCCGTCTTGGTGGCAGGAGTTCAGCATGTGTCCACGCCTTGGGCCTCGTGGCTCACCTAATACATTTCTTCCACGTTGCTGGTGGGCCAGCAGCATAAAAAGGTGTTTCCTGCTTTTCAGAGTTGTCTCTGGGCTTAATGAAATAACCCAGTTTGATGCATTTTCTTTGAATACAGTGTTGAGTGTTCAACCAGTATGCAGGGCCTCTGTGTTCTGAGTAAGATTTGATGGCTTTTGAGGGCATACAGGAATCCTTTGGGAGTCTATTTTTACTGTAAACAGAAATATAAGCAAAAGTATATAGTGATCTATAATACCTATGCTGTGGTATCCTGGGAGTGGCCTCTACTGACAAAATACATGAAAAATTGCAAGTTAACACAAGGAGCTATTGACTCTTGGGTATGTAATTTTCTATCATAAAAAGCCTTCAATAATAATTGAAGCTACAGCCCAATCCCATCCCCTGGTTTGGGGCTTAGCCAAGACAATAGGGAGGCCTGTGTTTAAAAGGGGCAGTAAAAACCTCCTGGCTTTCTGCTTGTTAATTAGAATTGGAGCTTTATTTTTAAGTCTACAGCCGCAGTGCTTGCTCTGTTCCTCCGTATGACTCCAAGTGCATCCACCCGTGTGGATCTACCAAAGCAGGAACCCGGGCACGTGCGGTGAAAAGTCTGTGGTGAAATAGCCGACCTGTCAGGGAACAAATCATGTTGAGAGATGCTCCTGGTTCTTAGGCATAATTCCTTAACCATATAATTGGATAGAGGGAAACCGAAAGGGCTGCTGCTAGGAGCCTCAGATGGTGTTTTCCATTTAGATTGGTAGGATTCAAAGAAAGCCACATAAGTCTCTAAAGAGCTTTTTGTGCTGAGATAGTGCACATATATATATATATATATATATATGTATGAATGTATATTTAAACCTGGTCGTACTGTGAAAGAGCTTTGTTCTGGGAATTCCAGCAAGCGAAAATAGAGACACATGCAGGGTTATCATATAAAAAGCATCATGACAGCTCCAAGGCTTATTTACTATCAGATGTCTGAATCTGCCTTTAAATTAAAAACTTTGGAAGGGATGAGAAGGGAGGCAGTGGCTGTAGGCATTGTATTTTACATAAATTAAACTCCTAGAGAAATGTGTGCAATGATTCCCTGCTGCATTTGCTTATCCTGCTTCCCTGTGTGCTCTTCTGGCCGCTGTTACAAGGTCTGCTGTAAGCAGAGGTCTCTCCTACCTGCTCAGGGCACTGTGTGCCAGCAAGTCATCGTGTCTCTGCCACTTCTGTTCAGGGACTCTTGGTTTTTGTTATTGTGGGATTTTTTAAAAATTAAAATTTAAGTTTAAATTAAAATTATTTCTCTCATGTCAGGAAATCTTTGATTTACAGCCGTTTAAGGTAGGTGGGGAGAGTCGAAGTGAGACCGCGCTTGGAGAGACAGATGCACCTCCTAGGGAGGGAGAGCAGCGCGGCCAAGCGATGGTCAGGGTGTGAAGTTCAAGCACATGTTTTCCTCCAGGATACCAACACTAATTTCTCTCTTTCTTTGTGTGTATGTGTGTGTATGTATGTTTGTTTGTTTGTTTGTTTTTTTACCCAGCCCCTTCTATGGAGAAGATTTTTACTGTGAAATTCCTCGGACCTTTCGCCATCTGTCATTTTATATTTTTGATAGAGATGTTTTTCGAAGGGATTCCATCATAGGTATGTGCTCATAAATTATTATTTTCTTTCTAACTTAATTCTGTTGGATCTTGCCTGGCAGACCCTTACAGGTGGAGGTCTTGGTTTGATAAACAAGGACAGTGATAAACGATGCCCAGCACTTTCGTTTTTTATCAGATGAGTTAGTGGCTCAGGATTACATGTTATAAAGAAGATTAGGAGATAAATAGTGCTTGATTTGGGGGCAAATGCAGACTGCAGTTTAACTACAATGGCCAATACAGCAGTGCTGACATGTTGATGGTCTCATTTGCTACTGCATTTAAAAAAAAAATAAGTTTTTTGATTTTGGAGTGTTGCAGGGCTCATTAGAGTTGTCTGTGGGCAGTATCATTAAAGCCCAGCTGCCTGCGCAGTGGCAGTTACTGATCCCAGGTACCCGCAGTACAGCAGGGACAGGAATTTTACAAAGAGCCCTTTACACCAGAGCGAGCTGTGCCTCGCTGCACAGAGCAGTTCCAGCAGCCTCCCACTGCCTGCTGGAAATGACAAAATTTCACATTTTGCAGGTATTGCCTGCCATGCATTTCATATGCAGCAAACAGCACAACACTCTGTTTAACCTTAGGGATAAGAAGCTTATTGAACTCCAGTTATTGGAGAGGGAAACAGTTTCAATTTTAAAGCATTTTATTCGGGCATTTAAGCTTCCAAAAACGAGATGAATTTTGAGGACTGATCATAATATATATTTATACATGTACATATATGTGTATATATTTATAAAAATATATTCTTTTTTTTTCTATGCTACTTAGTTGCTTTGTGTTAGTGGCCTTGTTTTGCTTGGATTTTGCTCCTTTTTTTATTCATCCCTTAAGAAAGGCATGTATGACTCTCACTTTTTAAATTCCAGTATAGAATGAGGTGTGTATATTTTGATGAAGCTTGTGGTAAGGGAGCTGTCTGGTGTGGAGCTGTTGTTTGTACAATGCTGTAAAAAAGCTTTGCTACAGGCACAGATTTGTGGTGTTGAGCTCTTCACATGCAGCTTTCCATTATACTAGATTATCATGCAGTTACTGTCTTTCCTCTTTCATTCTTGTTTTGTGATTTATATATCAGCTGAGAAACTGAGTCTTTCTCTTTATGGCCCTACCCTAGCTCATCTGTGAGCAGAATCTAGCACTTTTGATTGTGCTATTTTTGATTTAAAGTAAATAAATAAATAAATAAAAAGAATCTGGCTGGCCAAGGATGTACTGTTGTGAATTCAGTAGGAATGTTAGCTTTGAATGCTTGTTTTTGTGGATTTTGCATTTAATGTTATGGTTAGATATGCTTCGTTGTGTCAAGGCTTGTGAAACTTCATGCGAAATCCAGTAACATTACTGGAAATTGTGTTAAACTTCACTGAACAAGTCTTTAACATGAAATTGTCTCTTTTATTTGATGTGTTAATCTGCTATCAGCTACTCCATTCCTTTACGGAGCATCAACTTGGAACTGAGCTTCTCTTAGCTGTGTGTCCTCATACCTGTATGTCTGTTAAAAACAAGTAGGTTTTTATTGCCATTGGTCACGGACAAATAGAAGTCCTTACTGCGATCTTTTTAAAAGATTTTTTTGTTTCCCGATTTCTCCTTACATTTTGCCATATTTCCAAATTAGGACCCTGGCACGTCCAACCAATTGGTAGGTTGAATTATGTAGTTGGGGAGGTCTTGTTCCTCCACTTGAGAAAATTAACAATTCTGTTGTGTGGGGGAGCTCTTTCTGAGGTTACTTTTCCCGAGGTGAAGAATTACCTTTTTCAATTGCATGAGTTAACCTCATCTTTAAATACAAGTGTCCAGAAGTCCATTTAGGTAAAAATCATGACTCTTTCTGAGAAATAGCACAAGATGCACAAAAGATCTTAAAAGCAGAATCACCAAGGAAATAGGGTGCAACAGCAGGTAATGCTGTGGGGCCAAAGCAGCTTCATAGGAAACAAGAGTGCATCTCACAGGCAATATCTTCATCTTCATATAATTCAGCTTTGCCTCCAGATTTAAGTGGCAGCAAATTCAGCTCTCCTTCTCTGGGGAAAATAATGTTGCTCAAGAGCACACAGGCATAGTCTTTGCACAGGAAGAGTGTTAGGTAAAGAACTAGGGTGGAACTGGGCTGATCTAAAATTAAGGCTCAGTTCTGGCACAGGCAGAATTTGGGTGAGGGTTTCAGGGTTTGGTTTTTGAGTGGGCTTTAGGAAAGCTCTCTAATCTACAGCTTCCTACTTGTAATGTGAAATAATATCTCCTTTCTTTCAACTGATGAACATTTCAATCTTGAAATCATTCTTTTAGATCTCCTGTGTGTTACCATTTTTTTCTTGCTACAGTGGCTCATGAACAGCCCTTGAACTGGCATTTCTTGATAAGGGTTTTACTCTGTGGACCGAGGGTGACTTGAAAGACTTGAAACAATTCAGACCTCATGAAATTTCAGAAAAGTGCAGATTGCTTTTTTTTTTTTTTTAATTTCCCATGTTTCCTAAATTCTCATTTTAATAATCGAGCTCTGACATTTGAGGGAAAATCCTTCAGGAACTGCTGAGAGCAGCTTGTGAAATAAAGAACTGCAGAAGACATGCAGAGACTTGTCTTTGGATGTTCAAATCGTTGATCAGGTTGCTATACTTTGCTCCCTTCTCAGGAGAAAGAGGTAGTATTCTTGCACTGTGAGATATGTATTTATTTTTTATATATATGTATTTTTTGGTGGTATTCTTGCACTGTGAATCACAGAATCACAGAATCTTTAAGGTTGGAAGGGACCTCTAGAGATCATCAAGTCCAACCTTCCTGCTCAAGCA
>JAVCKT010023865.1:19430-30369 GCA_032273925.1 Rhynchotus rufescens
AGCTTGTGCCCATTACCCCTCGTCCTATCGCTGGGAACAAGTGAAAACAGCCTGTCCCCTTCCTCCCTGCATTCTCCTTCCTGAATTTATACATATCAATCATATCCCCCCTCAGCCTTCTCTTCTGCAGGGAAAACAGGCCCAGGAAATATATATATGAAATATATATATATATATATATATATATATTTGTGCATGTGCATTACTGAATTCACATATAAGCAGAGCGATATATTACTATTTTAATGTAGCACTTAAGTAACATTTGGGTTCTCCCTTTACATTGAGATTTTACAGAGTGTGTTAGCTGTTGTAGTCCGGGAGTTTGCTGTCTACTTTCCCTCCCTGTCCCCTTCTCCCTAATGATAGAACTCTTTCCTAGGAACAATATCTGCAAAATTAAAAAGGAATAGTTGCTTTCATGTGCATTTTCAATACAGTAAGTCTTAAGAGGCCTCTGAAAGAGACTCGCCCTGAGAAGTTTAGTTAAGAGTAGAGCTAGAAAAGTCTCTTTTCCACCGAGCTGCAGAGCTGGGCAAATAGGGGCCCTTTGTTTGCATTATAAAGACCACTTGTTCTACGCAGTCGTCATGA
This sequence comes from Rhynchotus rufescens, assembly GCA_032273925.1. NCBI lineage: Eukaryota > Metazoa > Chordata > Aves > Tinamiformes > Tinamidae > Rhynchotus > Rhynchotus rufescens. Next base: position 20,025 of record JAVCKT010023865.1, read on the forward strand.
GACACTTGTGCTGCAGTCAGTGTGGCCACCCGGGCCCGTCCAGCCATGCCCCTTCTCAAAGACGGGAATTGGGGTCTAGTGCCTTCCATGCAGGGTGACTAATTTTAAGTTCAAATGTTACTGAGCTTGTGAGTTTGGCTGTGTTTCCTGTGGGGCCTGGTGTGTTGAAGACATCTGTGTGCGTTGTTTGTTTGCCTTGGTCTTTTGGGGTGTCTTTTCTGAGAGAGAAGGCCGAGTGCGTACGTCACAAGACGGTGAGAATGTGACAGCAGCTATATTTGGAAGCTGATTGGCTAGAAAATCGCCTTTTCATATTAGAACATTAATTTCCGGGGTGCCTGGAGCTCGGAGTAAGCATTCTGTTATTCCTTCAAATGTGACGCACGCATTTGCGAGAGCAAATTATCTATTTCCAAAACGCAGCGCGCCCGGTATGTGGCCGATGAGAGCCCTCAAGCCAGCACAAAAGGAAGGCGGGGGAGAAACCGAAAAACAAGAAGCCCCTGAAACCTCTGAGTGAAACTTCCGAGGGGAACCAGACAAGCTCGGACAGGCGAGCACGTGTGCGGCAGATATGTTTTGGAACACAGTGTCCTGTTTGGGCAGACAGGATGAGAGGATTGCTCAGATAAAAGTATCTTTGGGCTTGCATGTTTGTTTATTATGCCTACATTTCCTACTGGTATTTTGCTAAGTCATGTAGGATTTTGTTAGGGGAAGAGATATGACTCTGAACTGTGTCTTGGAAGACACAGTGAAATGAAAATAGAATGAATGAAATCCCCAGTTTAGGGGATCGAAGTACGGATTCTGTCTATGTGTTTGATAAATTGTGGCAAACATATATTTACATATGTTTGCTATGGAAATAGACTAGTCTCATGTTGCCTCTTGCTGTTCTGCTTTTTGACTGATACCTGGCTAGAGTTTAATAAGTTAATTTGTGCTGTAAGGATGTAAGGATTTAAGTAGGAAATAAAAATAATGGTAAGTTTCATTTTAATTCACCTTCTCTTGCCAAAGATGAGACAGAACAGCTTTTCGTTTTAAAATAAATGAATGACTTTTGCTGCTTCCAAATGATTCAATATGAGCAGTAAGCAAAGTTGATGAAATGTGTGTGTACAATAAATGGCAGAGCTATTTTAATTTAGCTTACAAAGAGAAAAGCTGTGTGGAAATGGGGTGACCTGAAAAACTGGCAGTTGATTCCCTGACAGCAGAAATGGGAATTTTGAATGAATTCAGTGCAAGGAATATTTGGGTAGTAATGCTGCTAAATGAGGCAAATGTAAATGTGTTCATTAATTATTAATTTGATTCTTTTTATTTTTTAGAAATAGTAAATGAGATTATAAATGAGCCAAACCAAGCCAATACATTAGAATAGAAATATCACACTCTCCTGTTTGAACTAGCCTAACTGAAGAAAACATCTCCATGATAGGCCCTGGTGTGTAATGAACAGTTTCTTATGGTGTGTAATGAACAGTTCACGTTGCAAGTCTGTGACCTTGAATATATAGATGAGTTAAAAACAGGAAATGTGCCACACCAAATCATTTAACCACTTTAACACTAAAAGAATAGTAAAGATTACATGCTATTCAGGTGACAGGCACACAATTATTTATCATCTGCCTAAGTCACCCGGTATTTTTTTTCCTGAGCACTTAATTTATGTTAATAGATACTCATAACTGATGTGATAATGCCTATATTAAGGGGGAAGTGGACAAAAGAAAATAACAACACATTGAAGTTCTAAGAGGAAGAAATTACTTCATCATACTAATTTTTACCCTTCTTATTGCACTGAGGAATAAAAACTCTTCTATATTTAGGTTTGTGGAAGTCCTGACTGATGAGCAGGTTTGGTTGCAGTGGGATGGGCTGGTACTAAGAAACTACCAAGGTCAGATTTCTGAGCTGTTAAATGAAGAGGCAGAAGATCATATTGGGGAAGACTGGACAGCCATTCAGCTACTCACACTTGCTGCGCCTTACTGCTCTAAGACACTGTATAGAGATTACTAGGTGTCCTCTGAAAGAAAATGTAGCCCTTGGTGGTGCATGCCCACAGGTTGTAATCATCTTCCTGTGTAACACTAATGAGCTGAAGCAAAGTGAAGCAGTAGAACAAATTCTGCCTTTGGAGGTAATGCAATTTGGCTGCTATGGCCTAAATTAGAGAGAGAAAAAAAAAAAAAAAGTCCCAGCTCAGGGACATGCTCAGAGGATGAAAACGCTCCAGGTTGGAAGTTGTCCAAGGATGGCATGTTTGAGCGGTCCGTGCCTTTGTTCATGAGGATGCCCAAGGCGAAGGAGAAGGTGTGTTTATACAATTGCCACCATATATTACTAAAAGACCAAGCTCACCATCCATCATGAGTAGTTGTTGCCAAGTGTAACTGAAACATCACCTTTTTATACCTTGTGGCATTTGAAATAAACCCAGAAAAGAACAATTCCTGCCGAACTGTGTTTTCTGTTAGGTAAGTGGAAGAGAGATCTTCCAATACAGTACAATACTGAGAGCAAGGCTAAAGTAGACAGTTGGGTTTCTGTCCTTCCCCGTCTCCCCCGCTGCTGACCAAGGCTTCGGCAGATGTCACAGCTTGGGTGGCTGTTTCTGTGATATTTCCGTGATGTTGGATGACATGGGAGCAGTGCCTGTAGTATAAATAGAGCTACTAATGAAATAAAGGAAGCAGATGACTGGGTCCCACAACGGCAAGTCTTGAGGAGCTACCAACTGAAGATCCTCCACAATTGCACAGAAAGGCTAAAGTAAATACTGTCTGCATAGACTAAATTGTTAGGCTGCATTGGCAATATCTTTGAACAAAACAAGTGATCACAAAAGCAAGAAAACAAGGTTGAGCTTTCAAAAAATATGTAGTTTTCCTTTTTTCTCCTACAACTACACATCTTATAAACAAAACTTCTGTGCTTAATGCGCAGGAACCTTGGCTGTTTGGCACATCCTTTTCTGCTGGCCGCTGAACCCTTACTGCAAATCCGCCTGGGAAATATATTCCCCATCTTCTCCGAACAGTCCCTTCTGTTACCTGTTAACTTCTGCCGAGGTGTAAGTGCCAGCCTGGCCCTGCTCTCCTCAGCAGGTGCTTGGGACTGGGCAGCCTCTTTGCAGGAGTGGGGTCTGGCTTGGAGCTTGTGCTGCTTCCCTGGCGGTTTCGGTCTGCATTTATGGGCACTGTCTGTAGTGGAAATACTTGTCTGTAATAAAGGGCATTCAGCAAGAAATTCAAATAAAGAATTTTTATCTTGTAGAAATTTTCGGCTGCTTTGTAGCAGGTAGGCAGCTGGTAACGATTTTTTCATTATTACCCTTAAGATAAATGTTTTTGGTGTGTAACCCAGGATGGCTCCTTGACAGAGTGCACGTAGGAGACAAACCAGACCTGCTCAGAGCTGAGGGATCAGTGAATCAGTCAGGAAATTAGGTCCCTTTAACATGTGAGTCAGACCTAATGTTTTGCTGTAAATGAATGAACCGTACAGCAGACAGCGTTAGTGGAGGATGATGCATTAAAAATACTATACTGCTTCAGCTCATTTAGCAGCAATATTCAAAGTTTCTTGCTTTTCCACTCTAAAATGCATCTTTAGATGGTTTAAAGATGACACAAGAACTCCTGAAATGCTGCCTTGCTGAGTCTCATAAAATAACTACTGGATAGTTTATTCAGGTTAAGCCTCATGGCCTGTTAAAATGGCACATACCAGTCCCACTGCTGGCCGAATATTTATTTTTTTTTTCCCCTTTCTGCAAGGAAACATGTGTTTTATGAATCCGGCATCCGACAGGAGCATTCGGCTGCCTTAGCTGTAAGCGACGCCCTGGACACCCCGGGCGCTACGAGGTGTGGAGTAGCCGTGAGAGCCGGGCCTGGCGTGTCCGCCACCAAGGCACCATCCGCACGGAGGGTGTCCTGGCCACGTCACGAGCTCTGTGCTAGGCTTCGTGTGAAGGTGTTGGGCACGGAATTAAAACCTCGGACACCTTTATGGGCTCTCTTTCAGAGCTTCCTCGGCAGAGCACCAGGAACCCCACTGAGGGGTGGTGTTTCCACCAGCGCCCTCTCCAGTGGTCGACCCCATTTCCCTACTCATCCGGGTTGCGCCGTTGCTGCCTCTGTGCCCGGAGGACTGACCTTCTGCCATCCTCTGTCTCCCAGCTGCCATAATGTGACTTTGAGCAGGGGAGCTGTAAAACAGGTCAACTGAAACAGTCTCTGCTTAAAAATGCAAACGCCACCCACGCATGACCCCTGAAACCTGCCTCCTCCGCCCTTCTTTTCCCCCAGAGTGTTTATTTTCATTGTTTGGTGGTTAAAATGTGGGTTGTTCCACTCGCGGTGTTTCAGCATACTTGGCACAGAGGTGAGCAGCGGGGCACGAGGGGGCTGCCCTCCTCTCCCAAGGGAGAGGTTCATGGAAGGATGAACCTCCCTTGGGGCCTGTTGCGTGTCCTGTCCGAATGTGGGGATCAGGCTCTAGGTATCCCGGCAAAGGTTTGGGCTGCTGGAGAGTGGAAGGCAGGGAGAAACCCTGGCACCCTGGCTGAAAGGGCGCGTGAGTCACAGGAGTGCGTGTCACATCCCCTGACCCATGAACCGCAGACACGGGGAAGGACAGAGCTCCAGTGAGGAGAATGTTTTTACTGCCTCTTCGGCACGCGTGTTGCCGAGGACGTATCTTGCTTTGGAAGAAGTGTCCTGTGCGCCTGCCGTGAAGCTCTCCCGTGCATTAAGGATGAGCTTTAGGTCTCCCATCTCCTTCCACGCAGCGTCTAAAAGGTTAAGCTGCAGAGCGGAGTCTCTGCGGCCCCGGGTGGCTCGGGGGAGGCAGGCGTGAGCGAGCGGTTGCCTCAGATACAGGTTTGGAGGCTCGTGCAGCTGTCTGGCAGCAGCCCAAGGCTGCAGAAAGAGAGAAAGGTTGGACATCGGGGTTGAGCGTGGGAGTGTGGAAGAATCTCAATGAGGAAAGTGCCCTAAGTGAGCCGTAATAAACTACTACTATTTTTTTGTTTTTCCTTCTCTGGTGTGAGGTTTATCTTCAAGGAGAATTGTAGGCCCTTATCACTTCAAATTACAGGTGCCAGCAGCTTAAGATTTGACCTCAATCCTGCGAGCGCAGAAGTTGTTGGAGCCAATGCATGTAGGTCAGTGGGTGAGGGAACGGGGAGCGCAGGGCCCGGCTGCTCCGTGCCGGCTGGTGCCTTCCGTGGCCTCGGAGCGCAGCCGGTGCGAGCCCCTGAGCACCCCTGCCGGCGCGGAGTCACGGGCAGAGCTGCTGCAGGGCCCTGCTCTGCACGGGAGCTGCTTAAGCTGCCCTATCAATAATGCACTTCTTACATCTTTGGGCTAGTGAAAGGAGAGGCCTTTGTTCTTTCTGCCCTCTTTTTTCTTTTTCCCCCTCCTGATTTTTGCTCTTCGGGGATCATTTGGTGCACAGCGGAAAACACTGGCATCCAGCCCGCGCTGCCAGTGAGTGTGGCTCATTAATACAAGCTGCGTGTTTGCAGAGCACACAGCGCTGTGCAAACAGCTTCCTCATCAACACAGTTGTGCCATCCCCTTAACCCTTTGGAGCTGGAGGTGTGTACTCGCTATCTCCAACCACTGCATCCCAGTGCTGCCTCAGACCGTCGGGACTGGAGCAGGTCGGGCTCCATGTAGAAAGAGGGGCAGCGGTAACACCGTTTATGCTGATTAAGTGTGCTGAAGATAGTGAAATATCTCTAGTGAAACTCTTCCCTGAGGAAGAGGGAGGTGGCCTGCAAGGGAGGTGGCCGTGTGTGGAAGCGGCTCGGGAAGCAGGTCTGCACTCCGGCAAGGATGTCCGGGAGGGATGAGAAGGGTAGAGCGAGGACAGCAGGCAGCGAAAGTGAACGGTCTCAGCCGAGACCCAGAGTGATTACGGGAAGGTCGTGTGTTTAGACCGAGTGCTCCGTTGCCCAGACAGTGCCTTGGTTGGGCAGTGGAAGCGGTAGCTTTGAGAATACACAGCCATCATTGCAGGGATTCTCAGCAGGGTGACTTCATCTGTTCTCTCGAGTTCAAGTGTCTCATTCACCCTCTCAGCCGTCTTACTGTGTAGATTTGTGTAATTTAATTATTGGTTCTAGGAAGTCTCGAGTCGCTAGGTCTGCGTGTCCAATAAGGAGCCTGGCAGTTTATCTGCTGCATTAATCCCCAGTTTAATGTTTGCCAGGAGAGGGGCCTGGTAATCTCCAAAGGACAAGAAGGAGAGTGCTGAGAGCAGAGTTAGGATGGCTTAGGAGTAATGTGTCAGAAGCCTTGTGAAAGCCAAAGCAGAAACCATGACAGGAGCTGTGGAAGGATGGCAGAGCAATTTAGAAATCGGGATTGAGAGTCTGGAAACTGTCACCAGGAGCAGCCTGGATGTGACAGAAGGACGACACAGCAGTAGTTGCAACCAAGTGTGTGGGAGCAGCCCAGCAAATGGAGAGCTACGTGCATCTGTCCAGGTACAGCCCAGAATTTGAGAGTGGGGATATGAGATGCTTTATGACTCATCCCACTTCAAACTCTTGTCAGGACTTCAGTTAGGTTTCAGAAGGGAGAACATCTTGTGGCTGCCTTCATCTTCCTGCATCTTCCTGCATCTATGCACCTTCATAGCCTTCCACCACGGGCATTTTTTCTCTAAGTGTCTTCCATGCACAGTTTCTGGGGCAGTGTATTACTGCCCCTTGGCCCGGCAGCATGAGATTGCGAAGCTTTGGGAATCTCTCTCTCACTTACAACAAAGACTGGCTACCAGAGTATTTTCTTAACAAGATTTGGTTAAGAAAAGCCTTTTATTTCCTCAGCAAAGCTGTGGTCACAAGTCATATGCGGACATCCCTGTCCGGGAAGTCTATTACTGAGCTCCATTTCCAAAAGGCAACTTTCTTGAGCCTCGTGAATGTCTCTTGACTGCCCTGGATTCTTTCATCTCTAATGCGCTGCTTTTCTCAGTGCCTAGGGCAGCACCCAGCCCAAGGCTGCCTTCCAAGGAGCACATGATCCACGAGCAGGCCCTGGTCTGCTTTGCATATATGAAGAGAGAAGCTTGGAAAAAGTTCCATGACCACTCAGAGTGTGCTCTACCGGGCGCCTGTGAGAGACTTGGCACGATAAGAGTTTCAGCTTTGCATACCTATTTGCCTCAGCGTGTGCGTGCACCAGTTCACAGCGTGGAATTGGCTGCTGTTGCCCTAACTACAAAAATAAAATAAAATAAAATAAAATAAAATAAAATAAAATAAAATAAAATAAAATAAAATAAAATAATAAAATAACTAATTTTGGTGAGAATAAGGGAGTTTTAAACAGTGAAGGGAAAAGCTCAACTGTGTGTTTTCTCTGTACAGTTAGAGGTGGAACAGGAATGTCAGTACTTGGGTGGCTCTCGATTGCAAGCTCTGCAAGATATGAGTGAGTGAAGTGAGTAAATCTTTTACCACTAAGAGAGGTAAAGTGCTCTCAGCACAGCAAGGAGCTCCCAGGCTCAAAATGCACATCTTGGACTCCGTCCTTAGTTGACATCTTCTCTAGTAACTGCACTGCTATAAAAATAATGTAAAAAGCCTCATCCTAAAACGCTATTAGTAACCCCTCTGCTTGCAGCTTTCTATTAGGATTATGGTAGACATCTGCCTCAAAAAAAACAGAAACAAAAACAAACAAACAACCCTGAAGTCCCTCCATTATAGTGTCATGAACAAAAAAATGTATATATATTTGCATCCTATATTTGCAGAGTTATTCACACTGTTCAGTGGGTATGCCATAAGGAATTTTCAAGTCTTTCACAATACAAAGTGGAGAAAGCTGTTCATCAGAAATAATTATGTATTGTGTAAGGAAATGTGCCCTGAAGAAACCTTTCCTTGTTCTGAAGCTCTGATGGAAGAGGATAATCCTTAAATGATTGTTTTAAAACCTGTTTCTGATGCAAGTCTTATTGAAGTGTACTTAGGAAGAACTGTAGCATCTTTTAAACTGTGCTTCTGGTTTGCTTTATTTTCAGGCAAAGTAGCTATACAGAAGGAGGATCTGCAGAAGTATCATAACAGAGACACCTGGTTTCAACTCCAGCATGTTGATGCTGATTCAGAAGTACAGGTGAGATTATCTTGGTAAAGGAATATTTATAAGGGGGTTGTGGCTGTTGTATGGGTTGCGTGGCTCTCGGACAGATGTCGTGCTTCCCACACAAGGACAGCATTGCTCAGTGTGCTTTAGGTTTCACTGATGTCTGCAGGTTGTGTGTGGTGGTTGTTTGCAGAGTGAGATATTGGTGTGAGTAAATCAGAGGCTCCAGGATCTGCCCATGGAAATACAATAGCTAAAGGAACTCTAGGGTCACTGTATTGCAAAGGGGGATGTGGTTATCTGCTAAGATCAACTAATGTCAAAACCCCATAAATAACTGTTGACTTCTCCATGAGCAGATCCAAGTTGAAAACAGTAGCTGCAGGTACTGTCTCTAAATAATTGTGTAGGCAGGTTATCACAGTAATAAAAGAAAGGACATCTCAGACAGCCACTCCCTGCCAGGTTTCCAGGCCCTGCTCCGAACCATGGGAATGCTGATGATGTCACTTCAGCTTCATTTTGGGCTTGGGAGGTTCCAGGTTTTGGTACATGGTGTGAGTGACTCCTGTTCTGCTGTGCCTTGCCTCTTTTGGAGCAAAGTCTGTTACCTGCTGCAAGGCTGGCTCTTGTTAAAGCTGTTGCAATCAAATAACAAATTAAAATATAGTAGGATATCATGTCAATATAAATCAGCTACTTAACTGTTTTTATTTTTTCCTCTCCCTGTAAATACATGTTGTAGGTGACTTTCAATCAACAGTGTTTAGGAGCTCACACACACTCCAATCTTATCTGTGCAACAGTGTCCAGTTAATGTAAGGAGAAATGCTGCTTAGATAACTGTGTGGTAGGTTTGGACACAGAGAAGTACCAACTTTTCAAGCTGCATTCAGATCTGCATACACGAAGCCTGAGGTTGCTACTTATTGCATAGGCATTCACCTATGTAGTGTGCGGAGTAAAGTGTACATGAAAATATATTCAAAGCTGAATTTTGTTTACTTGGAAAGATAGTTAAATAATCCAGTGTTGGACATGTGATACAAAGAAAGCCTCATGACAGCTGGTTCAGTCTATAAAATTCTCTTGTAAAATATTGATCCTCTTTAATGCCACATTTCATGCCATTGGTTATGGAAAGGCTTTTAACAGCCTTTTATCCTTGAAGTCTATTCTGTTTACCCTTGTCTGCCACAAAGTCTCGTGTGACAGTGACTTTTAAAACAATAGATTTCGTGTTTATTTCCTGCAGGATATGAAAACTTTCCTTTTATAATTTATCATTTGAAAAGGCCAATATTGAGATCATTCCACACTGTTTATTTTGCCATAATATTGACACAAAAGGAGCTTGTGGAAGCTTCTTGGACCCAGGACAGCTGTGGTAATATAATGCTGTGAACTCGTAACCGAAAGGTTTGCAGACAGTTCTAGCTGCTTGGGGAGATGGGGAGCACATGCTAGACAGCATGCTCTTTGTTTGTCCAGTTTATCACTTCCTCTGTTTGTATCTTCACAAGAGCCCGACTGTTAAAAGCTGTTTCTGGTCTCCATGATAAGCATTTATTACAACTAATATAAATATGAACAGCACTCAGATGACTTGGGCAATTTACTGAGTCTTTAAATTTTAAGAAGTCTGTAAGGGGGCATTGTTCTCTATAAGTGATCATGAATTTTTTTTAGGAATCCTTATGCAAAGATGATAGCCAAATGAAAGAGTATTTTTGATACTGTTTTTGGATTTATGATATTTCAGTTGTACGTTCTTTTTTTTCTCCTACATATTTACTCTTTTGTTGGCAAAAGAAAGAATATTTGTGTTAATCAGAAGAGATTCTTGTGCAGTGTTATTCAATTTGGGGGAAAACTGTAGAAGACAGTTTAAATGGTTAATATTTCTGCTGAATTATACAAAAACTAATGTCAAAAAGCAATTTTAATTCAACGTCTCTCAGTTAATCATTCTAGAAATTGTCCTCGTTGTCCACATAATCTAGTGGATTAAGCATTGGGCCACGTGCCAGGAACGCCCACACCTACTTCTGATTTTGTCGGTCAGTGGCCTTAATACTATTTTCCATGTCATAGAGCACTTTATGGTTATTTAGTTATGCATCAAAGCACTGTGTTGAGGTAAGCTGCTGTAACCCCCATGCTTTGAATACAGGGAGAAATCAGCTGGCAGAGAGAATGCGACGAGCTTGAAGTCA
>JAVCKT010023865.1:37779-51711 GCA_032273925.1 Rhynchotus rufescens
TTCTCTTCTCTTCTCTTCTCTTCTCTTCTCTTCTCTTCTCTTCTCTTCTCTTCTCTTCTCTTCTCTTCTCTTCTCCTGCTGCTTTTTCTGGTCTTTCTTGCTCATAGAGGCTGTCTTCAGTGGGTGCACCTAGCACAACTCGAAACTATAGATATTATCACAATAGTTCTCTTAAAAATACTAATTTCTCAGTTAAAAATTGTCAGTAAACAAACACGTTGGCCACTTCCTGTTTTTGTGGTCCCTTTAATTCTGTGTAGGTAATTGATTGATCTTGTGTTCATTAGATGAAAGGATGATTTTATGCTCATTTGCTGGGTAGTTTTTTATCTTCTCTTTGAAAAATGCATTATCCAATGTTTTAGAGGCCAACTAATGGTATTGCTCAAGAGTAAATTTATTTAGATGGATCCTTCTGTTTTGCCTAAAGGTATAATTGATTTGGGAAGAGGCATTCCGCCTATGTAGGGGTTATTCTCCGCAAAGGCAACCTCATAAGTGTATTAGCACAGCCTTATTTTATTTTAAGGTCTTTTTGTATCTGAATTCTTTCACTGGAAGTAATGAGGTATTCCGGGAACAGTCATGGGGCTGACAGCCCAAGTGATTCCATGACCTTTGTTTTGCTCTGCAAAGCTCCGAGTCGCTTGTGCAGCAGCTGGCCGCTCTCAGAGTCTTCACAAGAGAAAACCGAGAGCCTCAAGAAAAATTGGCTTTTATCCCAAAGGAGGCTGCACTTCCTTTTTTTTTTAATATACTTAATATAGCTGGGAAAAAGTGTGAAATAATGCTGACTTAAAAACATTTTTTGAGCTTAATTTCTCATTTCTAAACCATCTTGCTTACTCAGTTTCAAGGATATCTAGTGAATTGGCAGTGTAAGTTTGTAATCAGGCTCACTTAAGTGCATTGAGGCATTTTTTTTTCTTCTTGAGACCAGTTTTCTCTCTGCTTAAGATCAGCACAAATATTTCTATAAAAACACCATCTTTTCTATGCATTTTTCTCTGGTATTTTCTCTAGAGTTTCTGAATCTCTTCTTACCTCTTAATTTGTTCAAAGCTATGATTGATGTTAATTTCTGTAATTAAGATAACATGTAGAAGATTTATAAAAGATGGCAGCAGTGTTTGTTATAGGTACATAATATATATCTGTTCTCCAGTGCCTCATGGTAGCTCCTGTGATAATATGTGACCCACAGAAGAGAGAACAGTGAAGAGCAAAACCTAGCAAAAATAAAGCCAGAAAAATGTGCCACATGGTTAAAATTCTCAGCTCATTGCAGGCTTAGCCCTTGGTACGTGTGTTTTATGGTCACTGTAGCAGGACTGAGTCCTAAAGAAATGCTTGTAGATCTGGCCTTACATGTTTGTGAAGGGAAATCTTTTCCCCACTTATGAGGACTGGGTTGAGGTTGGAAGAAGATGAGAGGTGTTGGCATTTCTGTGTGCTGCATTAACTGGGAATTCATTTCTTGGTGAAACTGAAGTGAAGCACCAGGAGTCCAAGGCCAGATGCAGTGTAGGGGGCCAGATGCAGTGTAGGTTTTACACAGCTCAGGGCTTTTGCTTTCTGAATCAACAGGGATGTCTTCTGCCAAATGTACTTGAAAGGCCTGTACTGTAGTCCTCAACTAGAGAAAGATCTTACCCAGTCAGAATACTGAAGGTAAAAGCAGATGATAAAGGTCTGGTGAGTGCAAATGCCTAAGCCAGCCTGAAGCTTGCGTGCAGAAAGAGCAGTCCTTGGGCAGGAGTTCCCAAAGAGGAGCAGAGAGGTTGTGCATCAGCAGTATCTTCCAGGATATGAGCAGGATCTTTCACGGACGGGTGCAGGATGCGTGCGCAGGCACAAGCAGGGTAGACACCCACAGAGAGGAGGAGGAGGAGGAGGAGGAGGCTGCTGTAGGCAGCGAGAAAAGACCAAGTGTCTGGTCAGGGTTCTGGGGGTGTGAACAAGAGAAAGGTCAAACCTGGAAGATCTTATGCTGGGGTGGCAACAGCCTCTTGCAGGAGCTGAAGCAGAACAGGCTCGAAGATGACACCTGCATTCGCCCCCCGAGTCACTAGCAGGGAGGTTTGTAGGTCCCTTCAGTTAAAAGGGCGAAGGGGAGGTAGTTATGAAAGTCAGGGACTCAATTTTGGCCATATTAACTTTAAATAGATGAGTGGGCAGCTCTGGTATGCCAGAATAGGCCCAAAACAAAACGTATTTTGTTTGCTATATATGCAGTATGAGTGTTGCTGAGGTTTTGCCAGTGAGAATATTTGCTCATGTTTCAAAATGTAATAGTATTACTAAGAGGAATGCAGCGAGTATTTGTGATTGCCTTTATTTTCTCAGTATACTCGAGCATAGTTTTGGCCCACGTTACTTTTTGTGGTGGTAAGGAGTGGAAAAGTATGTAATTATAGATGCTATGAATGGCAGCAGCATGTTTGACCTTTTTTTTTTACACTACTTCCTGATTTTTAGACCCTGTAATTTTCTAACATTTAAAACACAAGACTTGTAGGTATCCATTTGTGACACACTGTGATGATGTGATATCTATTTGAAAATTGTGCTGAAGATCTTTGCTTAACTTTTAAAAAGCTAAATAGAGATAAAACTACAACAAAATATTTTCATCTCAGACCAGAGGCATTCCTCAATTAGTAAAATATACAGAGATGAGATAAGGGACAATAGTGGAGTTTTTATGTGCTGAAATTGAATAAAACGGACTTGTGGGATTTTAAGTTGAAATAGTATGACAGCCTATGCATAATGTGAAATTTAATGTGGTATTTTTGGTGTTTTTCAGGGAAAGGTCCACCTTGAGCTGAGACTGAGTGAAGTCATAACAGACACTGGTGTCGTCTGCCATAAGCTTGCAACACGGTAGGCTTGCCTGCAGAGCTATGAAAAAAGCACATTAGTTACAGACTGTGTGCAATTCTTCAATTAAAAATAGTTGGAGGAATCAGAACACTGGTTGAAATCTGAATGTCTTCATGCACTGAGCTTACTCAATAGTTGCTCTTAATACGTGATATCTTTATGAATTTGCAAGATGTGAGGCGCTTTTTACATTCTGTCCTCCCTTTCTCCACATGATCTGGGTAATCTTCGTCCTGACGCTTTAAATGTTAATAAATCATTTATGCAGTTTAGTCATAGCATAAATATTAAAAACACATCAAAGCATGATATTAACGTCCTCCTGCTTTGCTTCAAGGATCTTAACCAGCTAAGCAAATTTAGAGCATAACGTGCTTGGTGACAGGGTGTTACAGGGCTGGCTTAATAACAAGTCTTCCATCAGTTATTGAAGCAGTCTCAGAATCTGCCATCCCATCTCATTTCACACTAATTGAGGCCTTGGAAGCCCCGAGACTCAGATGTGGGTCAAGATTTCACCTTGCAATACGGAGGAGTAGGGGAGGCCATCACTGTGCCGGGAGCAAAGCCGGTCAGGCTGCTGCTTCAGGCTGAGCTGGTAGGAAACTTGGATCTTGTCTGTGGCAGAAGAGCTCTCCAAATTAGAGTGTTAACCCAGGAACAAAGCCTTGGCAGGAGCACTGATGTGAAATGCGGGCCTAACAATAGGGCTGGTCAGACCTTTCCTAGCAGAGCATTTTTCCATTGACCAAGTTGCCAAATACTTACTGTGTGTGATACCGTCAGGGCGGTCTTTGCAGCCGGGACCTGTTACCAAATGCAGGTGTCAGGCTGGTTGATCTGCCTCCTTCCAGGCATGCTGCTAATGGGACAATGAGCCTGCATGCGTCTTCTGGCCCTGCCAGAGCTCTGTGAGCTGGTGTATTTGGAGTCTTTCTCTCTGCAGTCCACTGATTTAGTTATTTTTCTTCTTTTTTTTATGTGCAGAGACATGCTGAATGGCACAGATAGTCTGTGAAAGGTGCTCTGTAAACTCTGATCTCAAGCAAACATATTAATCGGGGCACAGTGTCACTTTGAACGTAGCTGCACCTCTTTTGGGGCAGCAGTTGTTCCATCAGTGCAGCTGTGCACCATGGAGGGACCAGCCTCCGTGTAATTAGTACCTGAGGAGGCTTTCATTTTCCATCCTGCAATTTGAATATGTCCAAGTGATGAAGATTGCAAGAAGTCCCAGAAACCAGAGTTAAAACCTCAATCTCCCAAATCCTAGGCTGATGTCTTATGCTGATGTGCAATTTGTATTGCCATAGGTCCTAAGGGAATAGAGGATGAGAAAAGACATGTAATTGTAATACAGGCCCAGCTCATTTAGTCTTTCTTCGTATGAGAGATGTTCCAGTCTCTTAATCATCTCTGTCGCTCTCCGTTGGACCCTCTCTAGAAGCCCCACGTCCCTCTTATACTGGGGAGCCCAGAACTGCACCCAATATTCCAGGTGCAGCCTCTCCAGAGGAGAGGGGCAGGATCCCCTCCCTTGACCTGCTGGCAACACTCCTCCTGATGCAGCCAGGATCCCATTGGCCTTCTTGGCCGTGAGGACACTAGCTTGGCTACCTTGGTCACAGCTGGAGCCCAGCCATAGCTGTAGACTGTAGCGCCTGGAGAGAGAAAGGGAGCAGAATTGTCCTGAGGGGACAGGGCTTTGGCCTCCCTGGAAGCATGTTGTGCACAGTCCTGGGTGGGGTGTGACGTGGCCACAGAAGCCCCTGGTGAACCCGAACTGTGGGCTGTGATGTCTAGTGATCTATATTAACCAGAACATCTTTCCATTCTCCTCGTGGTCTCTGTTTTGGATAAATAGGTGATTTACTGATGGAACATCACAAATGATTGACTCCCTTCACTTTGTTCTGTGGAATTATGTCATGCCGTTGCCAGCTTCCTTGTAAAGGTTTTGTCTTCAGTAGCCTTCACTACTAGGTTTTTTTTTTCCTTTTTTTTTCTCTCCATCTAAATTCCTGAATTGCTAGAGTTGGTTGTGTTGTTAAAGTTGTCATTGCCTTATTGCTTTTCAGGAAGCAAGTAGCTGAACGTGTAATATATTAAGAAGCCCCTTTTCAGATGCAGGCATTCAGCATTTCATTCTGTCTTTTTATTCATTGATCAGACCAGTATTAAGGTTTTTGTTTATGTGGTCTTGAATTGAAGATTTTCAGCTTCTACAGCAGGGAGAAGACACTTGGATTGGCTTGGGAAGCGTTCCGTCAGCTTCCATAAGCTTGCTAGGTGTCGTTCAATATATAAAGTGCCTGCACTGAAATGCTGGAAAGAACTTTTAACCACTCTATCAAAGTGTTCAAATGTTTAAAGCTTATCTCAAATTAAGTCTAGCTCTTGGCTCTAAGAAACAAAATCTGAAAATGGGAGCCCAAAAAAGCTTTTGTCTGCTGAATTTGCCCTTCTTGGGGAAATTCAGCCTTCCCCAAGAGATCTTCCTCTCTCTGAGGAAGATCTGAGCCGATCTGTGCACTCTGGCTCTGACTAGTCTCCAAAAATTATTTGTCATGTGTGTGGTAAGTGGGAGTAAAGCTTAGCTTAGGAAATGCTTATTTCTGGGGTATATAGATCTGTTAGTTCAGGTTTTTGTGGCAGTATATCTTTCAAGTAGGGTAAAGGAAGAGGAAGAGAGAAAGGGGAATAAATGCATCAGAAAAGCAGTGCTTCGGAAGTAGCCTGGTATTTTCTTTATGCAGCATTTCTGTGTATTTACTTCAGGAAGGTGTACAAAGCTTTTCCTGCAGACTGAGTCTCCGTTACACTTTCCCACACTGCCTGCAAACTTCCAGGTTTGTTTATAGATGGTTTGGTCCTAGCGCTCAGACAGGTCAGGAGAGAGCGTGGTAATTAAGGAAGGCTTAATTAAATGTTTGTGTAGCTGGACACAGTGGGAAGGTTTGCCAGTGGGAAGAATGGAGAAGGTAGGGAAGGTAGACAGTTAGTTACAGGTAGTTACATGAGTCAAGTGTAGAGGCTGGGTGAGTTAGAAAAGTGAGGCCACCACCAAATGAAGTATGTAAAGATACCTGATGTTGACGTGGGCTGCTCATGAAAGCTCTCTCAGTGCACAAGCAAGATGAGGCTGTTGGACTGTGAGCAGGAACTTGAACTTTTGTTTATTTATTTATTTGGCTTTAATAGGGCTCTTTAGTTCAGGAAGATAAACACCATCTAACACTAAGATAAACACTGTAAATTGCCACCCTGATACATCTGGTTGAACAATCCACATTGGTGAGGGAAGAAAAGCTGCTTCCCATGGGCAACAATTCCGAAAGACCTCGGTATCACTTCCCTCAGCGGCAGGATGGTGTCATTTCAAAGACGTGCAAGCAAGCTCAACAAAAACTAGGCCCAGCTAGGAAGCTTTTCCAGACACTGGTCCAAACAAATCTGTTTTCTTACCAGCTGCCTGGCAGGTCCTGTCTTGAGTGCTGGGCCTTCCTGGAGCCGTTTGGCTCCGCAGGGAGCCCCAGGAAGAGCCAGGACGCTGCTCGGTCCGCAGCCCCACGGCGCTCGCGCCAGCCGAGCGGGAGGGCAGCGTCCCAGGGGTGTCAGCAGGCAAGGGGCATTAGAATTGCCTTGTGCTCAGCTCTGGAGTGATAGGAAGGAGATTATTTTAAAATGCAAAAAGCATGCGGGCTTGCTCAGCTCTGTAAGGTTATAAAAAAAAAAAAAAAAGGAGGTTATAAACAAAAAAAGAGGTTATAAACAAAAAGGTTATAAACTGTTACCTAATAGCTGCTCCCTAGGAAGCATTCAATACTTTCATTTAGCCCTAAACCACTAAGCTGTTGGGCTTCATCAGAGCCCTTCAGAGGCTGTAGCCTTTGCCAGCTGGTGCAGCACAATTTCTCTGGCTGAATCTCTGCAGCAGAGATTATGAGGAGAAGCATTAGTGGATTTAAGGGCTTCATTGTCAGTACAGATGCAGGCACTATGATCAAACTGCCTGTGTCCCCAAGTGGCTCCTACTGTCACCCCGTGTAAGGACCAGAGCTCCTCTTTGTGGGATCCTTTGGGAGCCCTTTGCTGCTGGTGGCTTCTCTCTGTGGAGCTGCTGGGAATCTTAATAGACCGAGTGACTGGATTGCTCCGAGTTCTCAGCTGGTCTTCCTAAGCATTTTGTGTTCCTAGCACAGGCATCAGCTCCTGATGTGCTCGGTATTTATGTGGTTCCTGAGCAGAGCAAGCCTGTAGGCCCTTGCCCAGGTGCCAGTGGGATGGGAGAAGGCACCTGTGGGCTTCATGGCAGCTGCATTCATGCCCAGCGCTGCTGTGCCCTGGCACACGCTGTGCTTGGGAAGGGCAAATCAGCCGAGGAGCTTCTGCCTTTCCCCGCTCTGTCCTTCCCACGCAGAAGGCCCTGCGTTGCCGTGGCCTGCCCCGCACGGCCGCAGCCTTCCCGGCCCCGTGCATCCAGCTGCAGCTCCTCGGGGACACCGGCGTCTGGCCTCCCCTTCTGCTGGCTCGCGAGCGGGGCCCGTCGCGCGTCTGCCCCGTGCTCTGGCGCCTGCCAAAAACCTGCAGCCGTAGGAGTATTTTAAGGCAATGAGGCCCCTGAAAGAAGCGGTGCGGACCTTGCCGCGTGTCCCGCTCCTTGTGCCCGTGCTCCAGGCAGCTGCATGAATAACAGTGCTTCCCCACACCCTCCACATGTTTAAACTGGATCAATCCCTCATCCTGTATGCCCCAGAAACTGCCCAAAGTGGGGTTTGGGTTGAGTTGGGCTTTGAGCACGAAAGAGGCAAAGCAAGCGGCAGGGAGAGGGGCAGCTGCCCCTTGTGCAGTCAGGGGGGCAGCCTGCAGAGGCGGGGGTGCCCCCCGGCTCTGTGAGTGCTGCGGGGTGCCGGCCGCGTGCAGCCCTTTCCTGAGCACCGTGTTCCCAGTGCGGATCCTCCCTGCCGCACGGCAGCGGGGCTCGGAAGGGGAGCGCGGAGCTGCTGCCGTCCCTTCCTCGCCACCTTCCTGCGCAGCCTCGGAGCACCTGGCAGCGCCCGCGGCCAAAAGGAGCTTCCCAGGGCAGGTCCCCCTTGCTCCAGGACCTGGCACGAGGGCAGTCGCCTCTCGCTGCCCCTGCGGAGCTACGAGTGTGCGGCAACGCGCATTCCCGTCTATCCGGGAGGGCTCCTGGTGGCGCTCCCCGCGCCTCGTCGCCGCGGGGCGGCCGGAGGCGCCGTTGAAAAGCAGCGTGTCTGTATTTAGCCAGATGACATCTGACTTGCAGAATGCCTCAAGGAAGAGGCCGCTGAACGCCCATGGAAAGCCAGCGTGAGCTGGGAGCCCCGCTCCCGCGCTTCCTTTGAGAATTCCAGCGGGTGTATGTAATTAGTCACATTTAAATGTCTGTATTTGTTCAGTGTCCCCAGCTGCTCCTTCAAGTGTTGTCTTATGTCTTGTCTCTGAGGTTTAAAAAAAGCTTGAAAACATCTGTTTTCGAGAGCTCCCCCTGCTTTGTGCTCCCATGCCCCCAGTAAATCTATACAGCTGAATTATAACTCCTGTGGCTTAGCAGCCTCTGCCGCCTTTCCTATGCGGCTCAGAGTTTTCCAGCAAGTGATTCATGGATCTGCAAACACGTTACCCACGGTGCAGCTTCGTGTGCTCAGTGAAGCATTTGTAGCCGTGGTGTGGGAGATGCTGCTGCTGCTTTGTGCTCGCTTGCACATGAATCTGCGTGACGCTCTCGAGGGCTCTGCGAGACGCGGTCTGGCCACGTGGAACCCGGTGAAATGGGCCCGTTTGCCAGAGCGGGCAGGGAGGGAGCGCCCAGTGGATGCCACATCTCTCAGATAAACACCTCAGGGGTCATTAACCAACAGGACCTGAGCGGGACACACTGCAGAGCTTTAAGAGTCCCTTAAGCTCTTAAAGGTGGGAGCGATGCGGAGCCTGCTTGGCATTCCCACAGGCAGCGCGGCGCTTCTGGGCTTCAGTGTAGGGGATGTTCCGTGTTGAGAAGTTTAAATGGCCTTTTGCTAGGCACGGTTTTTGAGAGGCAAACCTGCCGGTACCATGACTGGTCAGAAGGGCTGAGAGGAAGGGCTAGGGTGATGGCAGCTCCTGTTGGTGGATCACACTTGAATCCCGACCCCAGAGTGGAGAACACGCGACCGTATCTGGAGAGGTGAGGCTTTGCCACAGTCACCTGTGGCTGCGTTTGGTGACATCTTAAAAAGGACAAGAATGCAGCTAGTCCTTCGACCATGGAATGTATTTTAATACTTTTATGCAAAATTAGAGCATGCAGGCATCATCTTTTGAGTCATCTGAAAATTTTCCTTTTCAAATGAGCCTGCTTCCAGCTTTTCTCGTTTGTGTTGGAGCTGGTTTATTTTCCTGTGGATAACTGTCTTCCCTAGATCACAGGAATAAGTAAAGGAACCCTTCAAAGGGTTCGATTAAAGAGAGAACTTTGGAATGTGAGACTTTACTGCATCTGTGACACCGAAGACCAAAATGTTCCTGCTCTCTGCCCGGGCTCTCTCCCTGACGTTCTCCCAGTAGCGGAAAGCAGGAGTGCAGAAGGGGGAGCCAGCAAATTTTCAGATAATGCTTCCCACGGGTGTTTTGTTTTGTTTGAGTTGAATGTCCCATGAGTGTGGATAACTCTAGAACTTGTTGACTTAATGCAGTTTCTTCAGTCACTCACAGTGTTTCATTGGCTTCGTAACAAGCAATGATGTTGCACGGATGTGACTCCCGGGTGCAAAGCACAGCAGACCTCAGTGAGCAGAGAGCCCGGGCTAGGGCAGGGCTACCCGCCGTCCCCCTGCCCTGAGTGTGCCGTGCCCTGCAGGGTTTATCCCTTCCACACTCCAGGAGATGCTCTGCAAGGAAGCCAGCAGGCGCCAGGAGCTGCTCTCTCACAGGGAAGGTGGTGGCTGCGCGAGGCGGCAGCAGCAGCAGCCCTGGGGCTGCCGCTCGGAGGCGGCTCCGGTGCGAGGCAGCAGCTCCGGGGAGGAGGCCGGAGCGCGGGGCTGGCGTCTCCCGCGCTGCTCCAGCTCCCTGCGCTGGCTGCCTCCCCCGGCAAGGGGGCCCACGGTGGCCGTCGCCAGCCCTAGAAGTGTGGGGCGCTGCGCGGCCGCCCGCGGCCCCTGCCCGGCTGCGTGGGCACAGCCAGCTCTGAGCGCCCCCAGCACGAATGGAGCCTTTCTCCCTGCCCGAAACCCGAGCTGAGCGAGCCGGTTGGGGGGGGACACAGACACGCTGCTGGCGGATGCGAGCAGGCGCCGCGGCGGTTGCAAGGGCTCGCCCGCACCGAAAGCGAGCGCCCGCTACAGCAGGCGCCTCTGTCCGTGGATCGTGCCCTGCGCCGGGCTCTGCCTCTCGCCGCGGCGCTGCGCCTGGCTCGCGCTTTGCCTCTCCTGTGTGCTTCCCAGCAAGCCGGGGGAAGCACTGCGCCCAGACGGAGTCGCGCGGCCGCGGGGGTTTCCCTGGGGGCAAATCCCAGGGGCAGGGGGAGGCCTTGGGGACGCGCTTCCCTCCGGGGCCTCGGGCTGATCAGGGTTTTCCTGCCTCACAGCCCTGGTCGTTGCAGGGCAGCGAGCTGCTCCCCAGCCCAGCCTGTCTCTGCCGTTTGCTTCTCTTCTGCCATCAAAGCTCTTCTGGCCTGTTCTGTAGCCTAAATCAAGTTTAGCTCCTAACTCTTTGCTCCGTCAAACCTCCCCGGGTCTATAAATACCACTTCCTCCTGCTGCCGCATTTCCCAAGACCGAAATTTCTTTCATCCTTCTTCGTTTTTGTATTTAGTGTTTCTTCACTGCTCTCCCCTCCACTCATGAAATGCTTCCCATTTCTGAAGCCCCAAGCAAAGACCTTCTCCGTGGCTCGAGTGAAGGGCAGCTTCCCTGGTTCAGGCCTCAGCAGGAGGCGGCCTTGAGCGAGGGAGGCCCCAACAAGGTCCCCATCCAGAGCCCAATGGGCTCGGGGCACCTTTAGGCCTGGCCTTGCAACGCAGGACGGCAATGCAGGTACTCTGAGGCTGTCCGTTTCAACAGCTAGTGCCCCTGTTAAAATAACTTGAGGGTACATCCTGTTTTGCACGGAGTAAATGTAGTCTGGGATGATAGGTTGAGGTGAGTTATTCAAGCACAAATCCCTTTAGTGAGTTATTTCTAACTTCTAAATGTGCTTGGGGTCGACATTAGGTGGTTGGGGGAGGTTATTAGAGGTTATGTCCATGGTATCTGTATTTGTAGTCTAGATGCATAAATGTTGAGAACTGTTAGCATTTGGGGATACTGACAGTACCTCAGGTTGTCTGCGTGGTTTCCTTCACTCATGTCCGTTAATCAGCTGAAGAAATTTAATTAATTGCTACGTCTCTAGGCAAAAATAGTAAGCTATTTTGCAGCCTGACCTGTATCAAATGGCTCTTTGATGCCTGCAGTATTTAGGATAATGTAAGGGTAAATATTAGCATTTCTCATTCTGAAGGACTTTGTTGGATTTGGCACCGTTTCTGTGGTAGGTAACGTCCTGACAAAGCTTCTGAAGGAGCAGTGCGAGGGGACGTAAGGCAAGTGGCAGCTCTCCCTTCTGCTTTCCCTGCTGCTGCACGAGGAGCATGCTTGCCAGGGCCATAGCTAGGCAGCAGAGCAGGGTGAACTGCCTGCAGGGTGACAGGAAAGGCACAGGGAGGCAGATGTTAAAGTCGGGTGTTTTTTTGGTTTTGTTTGCATGTTTGTTTTGCAAATGTAAGGAGCATGGTACACAATGCATAGGAAACGCTCCTTTAATTCCATTGTTCACAGAGCTGTTTGTTGAAAGGAAGTAGCTCCAAAAAGTCTGCCTATGTGACATTGTGATTAATGAGAAAATACCTTTTCCCTGGTGCTTCTGGATGAGCTAGAAATCATCTTTATGCTTCCAGATATGTTATACCGTAGTGTGAATTTAACTCGTTATGTACTATAACCAAGCTGTCTTCAGAGTTCACGGCACTAACATCAAATAGTGTTAACTATTGTTTTTTTATCTTGCTGTAGACCTTGTGGGTTGGATGATAACTGTGAAATACTTGTGCTGTGTTGCTAATTGTGTAGTTATAATGTGTAAAAAAGCACTTGTGAATGGAAAAGGTGAAACCTCTTTGAGTTCACCTTTTGAATTTAGTAGAGCTTTGAGGTCAGTCATTTGCACTGTACTGTCCTATTCTCCTTCTCCTTATTCTACCAGATAGAAAAACCACTGAAGGAAGAATTAGGAAACTGTCTCAAATTCAAAGAGAAAAGGGAAACACTTTGAAAGAGAAGGCAACGTGTGATCCCCCAAGCTCAGGGTTGGGCAAGGAGGCCGCGCTCTTGCCACAGGAGGCAGGAATGTCTGCAGTGGACGTGAACTCATTTTCCCGCTGACCTGTGTCCAAGCTGATGGTTTTGTAGTAATTTCATACGCATGAGCTTCAAGCAGAAGCAGGACTTGAGCCAGATGCAGGTGCGGGTGTTAGTTGCAGGGCTTGGGGTTGGCCTTTGGGTTGCTTGACCGTCCCTGCCGTGCTGGCCTCGACTTTACGCCTTGGTACTCTAGATACCATGTTGGTAAGAGGGGGCGCAGCGCGATGAGGCCTCCTCCTGTGTGTGTGTTTACAAGTCAATGGCCACGGAAAATCCTGGAATCGCCATCACCTGCAGCCCTCTCCTCCCTGGACGTGTTTGCCCCTCACTTCTCTGGGCAGCCGGTGGATTTAGGAAAATACGTCAAACTGCAGCATCTTTGGGGATCTCTACTGTGCTTTCAGATTGTGTGGAAATTGCCAGCAGATTCCAAAAAATATCCCGCCATCACCACCAAAAAAAGAAAGATTGAGGAGATAGCGTTTTCTTATAAGCCTCCTTTCTTTAGAAGACCAACAGATACTGTTCCCTGGAAAGCTTTTATGAAAGAGCTGCAGGAAGAATTGGTGACCTGATTAATGTGCCTCGTAGTAAAAGAGCGTTTGGTTTATTCAAGAAACACTTCAAAGTGGTGAAACTGTGAAACTGTAGCATGTGGTGTAGTCACAGGAGGGCCGTTCTGAGAGCATGGTTGCTCATTCTTGCCACAGTAATACCCGGTTGTTGGAGGATCTGATGGGAAACAAGTAGTAAAGCACTTGCTTCTTTCCAGGGGTGCTCTGGAGATGGCATAGATATTAAGCACTTCATGCAGAACTTGACTAGGGAGGGTTTTGATGAGCGTCCTCAGACACGTCAGACTGTGTGATCTCTAAGTGCCCTTTGGTACCTTTGGGGACCAAAATAGGAGGAGAAGCTTTAAGTGAGGATGAGCTGCTTGTGTAGTAATGATGGAGCTACAGAGCTGGTGTGGGTTGCTAATTAGGGCTGGTTACACCAGAATAGCTGCCTGACCATGCCCAAAATTTGCATCTTGTTTTTCCCTAAGATGATCTAAAGTGACAAGCGACTGTAGCCTTTTCTGAAGCGCTCACTCTGCCTTGCCTTTCATTCGTGAGGAGTCCCAAGTGCTCTACAGACAGAGGGGTAGCAACCCCTTTGTGCAGCACAGCCTCTTCTGGGCTGGAATATGGAGGGTTTAGGTGAGCATAGGACACTTGTCCAGCCTTTCAGGGCAGAAAACAAAATGGGACAACGTGCCAAAGGAAACGGTCAGCCCCTGGTAAATGCTGTTCATGTTCCTACTGGAATGGCAGGGTTGCCATCCTACCCTCATCCTGCAGGAAACCTCACCTGCTGCTTCCTCACATTGCAACACTGGCAAAGGTGTTGCAGTCTTCCAGGGAAAACTCTGTGCCTTCCTCGCCGGGTGCTTTCCAGGTGGTGCCCTTGGGTGGTTCCATGGCATGAGAGTAATCGGAAAGCTCCAAATCACTGGATGTTTTCCTGATGCAACATCTGTAAGACAACCTGTCTGTCCATTTCCTAGAAGAAAGCATTAGTCAGGAGCATTGCATGTGGGTGTTTTCCTAAGGTCTTAAAAATTGTGGAGGGTGTCAGGGGCCCAGGGATTTTTAGCTGTGTTGTT
>JAVCKT010023866.1:0-43343 GCA_032273925.1 Rhynchotus rufescens
CCCCCCACCCCCAAAATTCCCTCTTTTGTATTTTTGTTTCAAAATTATATAAAATGAATCCGTAGTTTTCTGTCTGGCTGCTGTATGTACTGAATTATTCTCTTAAGACTTCAGTGGGGTGACTTATGGGAGGGAAGTATTTAAGAGACCTGTCAGAATTGATACCTTGGTGTGTGTCCAGCAACTCCTGTTTCTCTCTCTCTCTCTTTTTCTTCCTTCTCCCAACCACTGTTTTTAAAAAATGATGGTTATGTTTTATGACAATAGTTTGTATAATAAAGTCAAATGGGTTTTATTTGCAGTTCTTGCTTGACTGCCAGAGTTAGCTGTTAATATGCACGGGTACTCAAGCCATTTGTTTCTGAAATGAAGTCAAACACTTAAAAGTCTCTGGAAAAAAAAAATCCAAACACCACTATACTCCTAGCATTTGTCATTATGTATCAATTATTAGCATTTTTCCTGAAAGAAAGAAAAATTTCCCTTCTACACTCTCATTTTTGGAAGGGCAGCTCAAGCATAGGCATCACAATGAATGACGAGGTCTTGATGATTAATCTTTTGCTGAGTAAAAGTCATAGTAGTCCCTATTTAAAAGGCATCTAAAAGAAGTGGTAGGGAGGCCTCTGGTACTGACCCTGGTCCTGAGCACCCGCAAGGCTCAACTTCCATTTCTCCTATACTTCTGCAAAGTGTTTTCTTTGCAAAACACCATTCTAATTTTCATATGCTGATGGTGACGTTTGACACTATTTTGTGTTTATGGCATTACGTGTTTATTTTCTTCAAAATTTACATTTCTAACGTAAATGGCTGACCAGCTTCACCTTTTATTTCAGTAGTACTGCAGTATTAACATGCTTCATAAAACGGTGAATTTTGTGCTTTGAATGACATTACTTAAAATATTTGTCTTGAGCCTTAAAGGCTCCCTTGCTGTGCAATAGTCTAATAGATTTAGAACATGTGGATATTAAATAAAATGTAAAAATGGTAGTGCTTCTATGATATTTTCTCAACTTTTATTCTTACAGATATATGTGTTACAGTAGATGCTACCTATCTTGTGAACAGTTTACTGCTTCCAGTAGTTGGTTATAGGTGAGTTTTGTTGCCTGTCACAGAAGAAATTATGTTTAAGAAAAATTGCATACTGTATGTTAAAATTATATTGAAAAGGACTAGATCTATGAATGGTTAATGTAATAGAGTTTTTACTTATAATATTTAAAAAGAGAACCTAAAATTCTTTTAAGCAATGTGAAAATAGCCTGAAAAGCATTAAAAACAAACCCCCCTCAACCTGCCTTTCTTGCCCCCTCCCACGGCCCCGTGACCCTGGTGCTTTCTGTGGGATTCTGGTGATTCTTAGTGAACCTGTTTTAGGTGCAGTGAGTAAAGAGGAGCTGGCAGGCTGTAGGTGTAAAGAACGACTCTGCCTAGCTCGCTTTGCAAACTTTTTGTGTTTTACTGTGTTGGTAGCACAGGCTGCTGTATTTTCTTTGTCTACTCTGCCTGTTGTAATGCTGCAGCCACCCGCTCTGTGAGCAGGCAGTAGAAGTCTGCGCTCTATCGGTAACGAGCCCCAGCTGTGAAAATGAGCAGGACTGGAAGTGCTGGAGAAGGCTGGTGTTTTATTCATGCTCAGGATAAAGAAAGAGTGAAATATCCTGACAGAGGCTTGCGAGTGGAGAAGACAGCCTTGTTACGCCCGTGCTTCTCAGGGGTCTCCAAAAGCTCAGCTTATTTCCTGGCCCCTCCAGCGCTGGCCTCGGTTTCTCGCGGCTGACGTGAGGAGGAGTTGGTGAAGGCCTTTGGCTCTGCTTCTGTGGAGAGTTCCTCTGTTTGGGAAGTCAAGGAGCGGGGCAGCAGAGCACAAATCACCACTTCAGCAGTCGAAAGCTTTTTCCAGGACCTCCGGGTCCCCTCACCACCCTGTGAGTGAGTGTTGGTACCTCAAATATGTGACCTGTAGTTTGGCCTGGATGAACTGCTAACTCTTTGTGCCAAGGTCATCTAGCAGCTTAGGAAGGTGGGAAATGCAGGTATTGGCCATGCCTGATGATTTGATATTTCTGTATGTTTTCAAACATAATTCAGATGTTGATTTTTTTTTTTTTTTTTAAGGTTCTCTTTCAAACTTTTCCCCTTTTCCTGAACTTTCTTTTAATCTCTTTCCTTTCTTATTCACTCCTGCATCCTTCCATTCCTGTCTCCTGCTGCTTGTGCTTCGTCCTCCGCTGTCTGTTCCGCAGCCTCCTGCTTTGACGTCTTCCGTGTCTAGTTTTCCTTCCCGTGACCTTTTCCCAGTGACTGCTAGTTTGCATTGCTGACTGCTTTGGGACTTGACTACGCTCTGCACACTTCTACCTTCTCAAATTTTATTTCTCATCACCAATGTGCCCTGTATTTTTTGTTTGTTTTATTCTGATAACTCCTCTCTTGTCCTTCACTCTTTTTCCAACTCCCTGCTTTGATTTCTAGCTTTAGACAGACTTTCTTGCTTTCTTGATCACTTCCATGACCTTGTCTTCACTAAATACTGTTCTCTTTATTATCTCTCATTTCTAAATTCCCTCTCTCTGATCACTACCTGCTCTCTCTCCGCGTATCTGTCTCTGTCTCTCCTCCACCCTGTCACTCACCCCTTTTGGGATCTCCAGTCTATTAACCTTTCTGACTCCTTTACTCTTCTCAGCTGCCTTCTTCCTTCGTTGGCCTCGCTTCTTGTGACTGCCCAATCTTTATTTTCATCTCGATCTTCTTTTCTGTATGTGGTTTCTGTGGTCACTTCTTGCACTATCTTGTCTCCATTCTCTCCCTGGACATTTTTTTTTCTTGTAGTTTTGGACTTTTCATTCCTTCTGAATAACTCTAGAGGGCTGGGTTGGCACAGTGCTGCTCTGGGCTCAGCTTTTTTTAAATCCATTCTCCAAACGAATTTTTAAACCACTTTTATCTTCGCTTGTTTTGAGCTTGTTTCCAGGTTCACGTTTCATTTTACTTGGCCACCCATTTTTTATTCAGAGTTTATCTTCAGAACCAAGCTCGATATTACATGGCAATATCTTCTATTTAAAAAAAGGATCTGCCTTCTCATTGTGGTGTCTGAAGTAGCCCCCTACTCCTTAGCTGTTCACTTTTCTATTTTTGTGTCATCTTTCGTGCATTCGTCATGCCTTTCCTGAATGACTGCTACCTCTAAATTCTTTTAATTTCATCTTCTATCTCTCTTCATCTCCATCTCTTGCCACCATGTTTCTGCTTTTTCCCTTCTTGAGGGGGGTGCCACTTGTTATTTTAAGTGACTCTTTGATAATATTTGCCCTTTAGTCCTCATTGAGCCATCTCCTCATATATCCTGTGCTCACACCTTGCTATTCCAGTCTTCACTTGGTTTCCAAAGTTTTGGCTTTAATTTTGATGCTGCAAAAACCTAGTACTTCCTTCCCCAGTTTGTTCCTCCTGCAGGTCCATCTCCAGATGATCTCTTGGGCATCCAACCACAGTCCTAGATGTGTTGATTCGGAGATCAGTCAGTTTGCAGTGTCCTGTCAGTATTGATTTCATTTTTCTACAACCGCCTTAATGATGCAGGGAGGCTGTAAACCCTTTGTCTAATGGAAATATTCTTTTAATAAGGAAGTGAAAAGAAACCAGGGCCGTTTTGCTCTTCCTGATAATTTCACTTGAAGTCCTAGCACTAGAAAGGGGCCTTGCAGATTGGACAGCCTTGGTCCCCACGGTCGCATGGAGACGTTCTGGGAGTCCCTGCTTCATCTCCACCTTTTAGGTGCTTGTGCTCTGCCTTATCTGCTAGGGGCACAGCACGGCCAGGGCTGACAAAAACTGGACAATAAGTAGTATCTTGAGGCTATTTTACGCTTTTCTGGTGTCTTTTCTCAGCATGAACAGGAAATATTCCATTTAAAAAATGGCTACATAGATCTTTGGTACCATTGTATGGTCATTTATGACTTATCACACATTTGATATTAAGAATGTGTGACTGCTGAGCAAAGGACATTTTGAACTATGCAAAACCTTTTGGTTTGACCTTAAATATATAGTGCTGTGCACTCCCAACTGCTTTCAGTAGTGCTGGACCCTCATGAAGATGGGCGTTAGAGTATTGCGTTTTCTGGTAGAAGGTTTGGTTGGGAGAGGGGTCAGGAGGAAGATGTGTAGGTCACTTACTTGTATTTCGCTGCTGATTGCTTAAGTTGTCGAATCACTGAGATTGGAAGGGACCTAAGAAGAGGTCTCTAGTGTAACCACCTGCTCAGACAGGGTCGGCACTGAATTCAGGAGGCTTCTGTCTACTGCTGTTGAAAACCTGCAAAGATGGAGATCCTGCAGCCTTCCCGGCTGTTTTGTCAGAACCTCCTTGGTTTCAGATTATGAGCCGTGTTTCTTGTTCTTCTGCCACTCCTCAAATATTCTTTGTTATGAAAAAGGTAAGTCAAATATTGAAAGAAATTACTTAGGTTGCTTCATTTTCTGAAGCAGTTGTTAAAGTCAACTGTATATGCCCATCTAGTACTTCTGTATCTTTCTTGCCATGTATGCTATGTTCATTTACTACTTGAGTGTAAAATAAAATTTGGGCAGTAAAACTTGATTTAAAAGTTCTGTGGTTTGTATCATTCCAATAAGAATTCTGCCTTACGAGAAGAATTTCCTGAGCCCTAGAATAATTTCTTCAACATAATAAAATATAATTTAAAACTTGTTAGGCTTTCTTTATTTTGTTCTTGTTTTCTTTTGGTCAACTGTACATTATTTATCTATCTATATATATATATATCTTCATACTGTATATATGCTTCATACTGGTATATATGTATATACATACTGTCAGACGGGGAAGCCACCGTCTGCTTCACCCACTCCTACCCTGGTGCTTTGTTGCTAGAATGCTGGTCTTGCTGCAAGACTTGGAAGATGTCACGGCCTCCACAGATGCTGCTGTTTAGAGAACTAATGACTTCTAAAACTGTAACAGTACAAAAGGGTGATGATTGCTTTGAACTATACCACTTTCATTACTAAAAAAAGGAAATTTTAAGAACGTGTTTATGATACAATCTTATGAGCAGAATTAGTATTTCATTTGAAAACGTCTTCCTTGGCCTTCTCTGTGAGTGCTCAGCTTGGTGGCTGTGGTCTCCTGTGTCCAGGAGCAGATGACATTCCTGAGAAATAGAGCATTCTGCTTTTTATAGATGCCCCGTTCTTGCCTTTGCTCAAATGTCTTCTTTGAACAGCACTGGGAGCTCTCAAACTTCTGCAAGGTTTTTTAGGGACAACTTAACACATTCTGGTGCTGTGTGCTGTTAAGAGTCCTGGCATGTATTTTGCAGTCAATGATTTATGTCTCCTGTTGTAAGAAATTCCAATTGGATAAATGAAGACTTTATTACTAGAGGCGCATCCAGACTGGATGCTGTTGTTCCTGCAGTCCCTTTGTGCTCAGCAGGGTGTCTGTGTGAGCACCCCGCTCGCTGGCTGCAGCCCACAGGCTGGTTGGAGCAGCCTTCGTGGTTCCTTGCCCGCCGTGCTGATTTGGATCAGTCGGAACAGGGATTTGCCTGCAGTACACGGGCAGCTTGCAGCGCGTAACGTTTGCCAGCCCCGTGGAGCTCCTCTTGTTGGAGCTTGGCCTCTTCTCTTGCTCCTCACCTGGGATCTGTTTGTACAGGGGCGTGGAGCCTTCTCGGTCAAAAACGTGGAGCGTGGCTGTGTTTGCTGACACAATAACAGAGTGTCAAGTTCTGTGTAGTCCTAGAACAACATTTCTTTTCAGAATGGAAATTCTGTAGTTCTCCCGTATTTTTAAAATATAATCAGTGTTATAACTTTTCATAAATTCACAATTTATATAATGATAAAATATAATTTCTTTCTGTTCAACTGTCTAAAGTGTCTCAGCATTGAAACTGCAGTAAAATCAATTGCATTTTTCAGACCTTTCAATAATTGTCCTTATGTTCATTCTTTAGTCCTAACTAAGTTGAAATGCAATATTTCATTCGTGACATTTAATCCATGAAAATTCCCTTGGAAATCTCTTACTCCCTTAAAATAATTTACAGGTACTCCACAATGACTGTGCCCTGCTAGAGGTAAATCAGAATTATTTTTGCTCTGCTACGGGACATAAAGAGGAAACATCCACTTGCCTTGTGTGAAAATGCTTTTAAATTATTGTCATATTATGAAAATGTTACGATAGTCTAGAGAGTCTTTTTGTTTAAAATACATGTTTATTTAAAAAAAAAAAAATAAGCTGACGTGATGAATGCATGTGGCCTATTTACTAACATGAGTATTTCTAATTTTTTGATAAAATCTCTATTGTTTGATTATAAACCTGTATTTTTTTCCAATTTCCATCAAATTGCTGCTTTGATTGCTGGAGCTTGATGGGCCCCTGGCATTGGCAGGTGGTGGGATGACAGTGCAGTGGGATATGCCAAAGTAGCTGGGCATCACTTGTCATCTTGCAGACAAGTGAAGCAGGGGAAATGAGAGAATACGGGAGTCTCTCAAATATGCAGCAGGGAGGGGGAAAAAAAAATAGACATTTTCCTTTCCAAGGCATAGAAATCTTTTCCTGTAACTGCCTTCCTGCATCTTTGTCCCCAGAGCTGTTCTATTTCTTTTGCTCTTTTATCTACCTCATAGTTGAGGTATTAAGAGCAACTGCTGTACATGAAACATGTTACCTGCAATATATTGCTCCAAGTGTAACTTCCCATCTCTTAATATTCTTGCTTGCTCTCTGTAGTGCAAATAAGAAACCGTTCAAGGTAGCACAGCTGTAACTGAGGAGCTCTAGTGCTGCGACCTATCCTACAGGCCAAGTACCTTAGCATGTATTTTACCGTAAATAACTGCTGTCTTTACCATGATTTCATAGAGATTGCTTGTTTTTGACCACAGACAATTGATTATTCCCTTCTTAGTTGCAAGCACATACATTATATAATCAATATTTCGTGGAGTTGTTCAAAAGCACAAAGCCTGGATTTAGGTGGGAGAGGATGATCTGCTTTGCACAATTTCTTTTTTCTGCAGATCTACATGAGCTTTATTGAAGCCATCACAAGATGTCATTGCAAATAGAATCGAGTAGTTGGAAGGGCAGCTTGTGTTTATTTCTTGATGCATGCTAGACCTACAGCAAGCACCAGCGAGGAGGCAGCCCCGGCAGGCTTGGTAAGTCCCGCCTGGTAAAGCCTGGCTGATCTAGCTCCCTCCAAAGCTGCTCTTTCTCATCTTGTGAACTGCTGAACGTGGAGCTGCTCTCCAGAATGCTCTGAGGATCTTCAGCAGAGCGTCTTCCTTGGCCATGGAGGAGGTTGTAGCTACCTAAACTAAACAGACAGCATTATAGGTGCTCTATAATGCTACTGCTCTATAGCATTTGTAAGTATTTCACCCCACCTTTATTACAGTTGTAATTATAAAAGCCTAACATTTGATCCAGTTTTGCTGTAAAATAGATGTTAATTAGTCATAGCTGGAACCAAGAATATTGTATTTTGGGTTGTGGTAGTTTTGGATCACATTTTCCTTACAATTGTGGACTGTTCTGTGCTCGGAAGTAGTGCTAGTTTAGAGACTGGTAAACGCAGTATCCATTGCCACAGGGATTACTTAGTGTTCATGAAATCATTCCCACCTAATCACATATTTTACTTTTTAAAAATAATCTTTCCCAGAAGCAGTGGATTTTAAGTCAACCTATTTGAGACAGCCACCATGTACAACATTGTATATGTGTGTAAGAGGGAGTAGTCATGTAAAAGGGTTTAAAGGGAGATATATATATGTGTGTGTGTGTGTATATATATATACATATATATATATATGTATATATATATAAATAAATGAAGCTTGGTTGCAGCCCCCGTGGTGTTGGGGGTCTTTGGGGCTCTTCAAGCAAGCTGCTTGCATCATGGCAATGGTGGAGTTGGTTTAAAGCCTGTTAAATGTCAAACCAAAAATCCTTGCAGGTTTGATGCAGCTCCAAGTCCCACATCCAGGATAGCCTGAGCTGTTGTTCTTTTCAGCCAGGGAGGCAGGAGTGGGCACATGATGTGCTTGCACACAAGGGGAAATGGAGGGGAGGTTTCTTCCTCACCATCCCTCATCTGCATCTGCCTTGCAGCTGGACAGACTTGCCTGTTTAATGAGGATATGTAAGATGCAACCTTTCTATATAGGGCCATATTAAGGCTGCTGAAGATTAATGCTAAAAATACTCTCAAAGAACTGTAAGTAAATGGAGAAGTTCTAAGGTGTTCCTGAAGGAAGCTACGCCTTCAGGATTAGAAAACCCTATGGCCCAGTAAGAAATGAACTTTGTGGTCTCTTTGTACTGTTAAAGTTTCTTTTGGAAACGAACTCCCACTGTCTAAAATACTATAACATTTTACAAGTTTGCAAAAGATGAAAATGCTACCAGATGTGCAGTTCAAGGAGCAAGTTAACTACTGTTGTCAGATGGAGCTGCTTTTGCTGTTTGATAACTTCTTCACCTTTTCTCCCTCTGCTTTTGCTTAGTCCCAGTTAACCATGACCACTAAAAACTGCTCTTCCCTCCTGCAAATCCTGTTGGAGTCACATAAGTGAATGGAGAAGTGTATGTGTTGTACAGTATGTGCAATTAAGTGAATGTTTGGTTTGCCAAACTCCATTAATATAAATGGATTAGCAAGCCATACTGCTTAATTAACAGTAGTTTACTATTAAATGCACACGCAGTAAGAGAAGTAATTGACTTTGACATACTAAAAAATCTGTCAAGGTCGCACAAAAAGGGTGGCTGTTATCAGGCAGTCTCACCTCCGTGCTATGACAATACTGCTATTTTTGCTTTAACGCTCTTTTTCATGACGTGGTTCAAGTGTCTAAAAGGTTTATGGATTTGAAGCCCATCGGAGGTCATTTCTTCCCGTGACTTGTTAATCAGCGCTGCTACTTTCATGTGTGTGCCAGGAACCTGCAGACAACAGCAAGATTAGCAGGCAGCAGACAAAGAGAAAGTGGAGGAAAATAATAGCAGTGGTGAGTCCTTGCATCAAGTGGGGGTGGCCCAGTGTTTTTAGGGCCTCTTTGATAGATTGCTTTGGATACTTGTGGGCAACATTGAATGCAGCATTTTTTTATCTCTAGCCCAGAAGGAAGGATTATTCCAGTGGTTCACCTTAGATTCTGCTGAGAATATTACTTTGATACTGTAATCGCTTTGGAAAAGCTCTCCTTTGATGTCGAGAGCAGTATGGGACTGTTCTTTTGATTAAGAAATACTTACACGCTTGAAAAACCTAATAATAGATAAAAAAGGAAAAAAGTGATTGTCGATTGTGCTTTAACAGAGTGTATCTATAGCAGAGATGCAGAATGTGTGTGCATCTGTATCTCGTGTCGTGCTCTGTTATCTTTCTGTTGGAAGCCCTCACAGTAGGTCTGTCTCTCACTGCCTTGAATAGCTCACGAGGCTCTTGGCTCTTTTTTTTTCCCCCATCACTCCAGATCTTTCCTCCTTTCTTCTTCCATTGAGCACGTGCAGATGGAACAACATGTCCAGTCTGGTTGTTATATTCCCCTCTTTCCATGTTAATGGTCAAAGATGACTGTGTACAGTTACTGTGCAAAGCCCAGCCTGGTCTATACTGGAAAAGCAATGGGTACTAGAGGCAAAATATTTAACTTCATCTCCCATCTACACTCGGGGCCATTTCAGACTAAAACATTCCAGAGTTTTGGTCAGTCGGTGGCAGAACTCTTTAGACTCCAAGACCCCGGACTTGCCATGGAAAGTTTGGGATAAGGGGAAAGTCAGAGCATCATCCAAGTGCCCAGACAGCTTGGGAGCCAGCGGAGAAGGTGCCATTGTCTGTTAATCCCCAAACACTCACTAGGAAAAGAACCAGACACAAGCCTAAATGATCAAGGTGGGACATTCTTGGGAGACGTTTAGCAAACAGTTTGGCGACTGTGAAGAAATGAGAAGCAGCTGATGGGCTGCTTCATCATTTACTGATTTTTATCCATGCAAAAACATAGAGATCTCAAGTATGTAGGTCTGAGAGATCACCTATGGCTTCACAGTGCTGGTAAGTGCGTGTTCAGCCATGGATAATGATACTCCTGTTGACAGAAGTCACTCTCCTGTGAAGGACAGACACACAGATGTCTTTATCTGTGTTTGTGCACTGAGCCCGTTGGAGATGCAAGTAGGTTGAACTGAATCTTGTCTTTGTCTGCTCAGAGGTGGCGAAACGTCCCTGGAAGGTGCCTGTTGCTCAGGTCGTGTGGTGTTGGGTGTGAGGGGTGACACGTGGCCCCTGGGCACCTCACTGTGAACTTCCACAGCTCTAACGAGAGCCTGGTATTAAGCGTGTAATGGGAGGGCTGTTAGCAGCTTTTATCACAGGCACAAATATCTTCTCCTTCCCTCCTCCTGTGCCTGGTCCTGAGCTCGGGGGGTCTGTGGCCACCTGCCATCTCCTCTGAACTGGGGAAGCAGACCTAGATCCCTGGCACGCGGGGTGAGAATCCACAGGAGCAAGAAGCTACCGTTTTGGGTGGAAGAAGGGGCTTTGCTGGGTTCTCCTCCTGGAATTAGCAACTGAAGCCTGATATTTTGTGCCGTTTGACTGTGCAGCCTGGCTGGGGAGCAGGCTGCAGTGCCCCCTCCAAACATCATTCGTGAGCAGTACCCTGAGGTCCCCTCCTGCTCTCCCCACGCTGAGGTTCTAGCGTTGGAGTCGCGTTTATTCTCTCTTTCCTCCACATTCAGGATAACTCTTTTGTTCCATTTCGAGCCCACACGCTGACACAGCTCTGCCTTGCTCTGCTTCCCCTCGCACTGTTGTTTAAGCATGCTGTAAACTTAGCCGTTCCCTACAGGCAAGCCAGCTATCTGAGCAACACTTTGTCAGCATAATACATTTACAGAATGCATATTTATGAACCTTTGAGCCTTTATTGTTCCAGAGGGCAAATAAAAAACATGAAAAGTAGCAATATAGTGTTTCAAAGGTCCCTCAAGGAAAACAAAAGTAGTTGGAAATAAATTTAGAAAAAGAAAAGTTCTTCTCCAGAACAGGACCTGGAATTAGTACGGACAGAGTATCGGCTGCTTAACGCTGTTCTCTTCCACTAGCTACCCCGGGTGCTCCTAACACATCTTGTAAGAAATTTTAAACTTGAAAAAAATGATTTCAAACTTCTTAAAATACAGTAAATGAAGTAGGGAATTAGGCATAGATATAGATATGCCTGAGCTTGCTGGAACAGCATGTCACGCTTGGTGACAGTAAAGTTAATACAGCTTTTAAATGGAAATAGTCACTTTTCTTAGATGCCTCAAGATCACTGCATTATATGATGCAGAACTGGTGAAGGAAGAAGTTGCAAAATCAGTAAAATTCCCCAATTATTATTTTGTCTGACTGCACAGTTTTATTAACTTTATAATGTACAAGTTGACTTCTAAAATGAATGGGTTGCAATGCATTATTACTGGTAATAAAGCCAGAGAGCCACTGCCTGCGTGCTTCGATGTGTTCATTAACTCAATTACCACTAAAAGGCCATTATTCCACTATTCCTCGATGATGCAGCCTAAAATTAAAAAAAAAACTGTTTTCTCCCTGCACAAACAGTCTCATATTTCAAAAAGAGAGGTATGACTATAACTGCCTGTGGCTGCTACAAAATATTAATTTTAAGTGCTCTCAGCAGTTGAATTCACAGGAATTTTGCTAAACTAAAATCTGAAGTAGTTGAGAAAGGGAAATAGCTGAGCACTAGGAGAAAGCAGAGCGAGTTCCAGATGGCCAAAAGGAACTGCAGCCAATCCAAGTGTCAGCTCGCCTAGAGCAGCGGAGCTGTTTGGATTTGTATGTTGTGCCTTTTCACAAGAAAGCACAACTGGGAACTGTTATCCTGAAAGCACGTATTAAGTGGGAAGCTCGTGTGGCCCTGATCTCCATTGCTCCTTTTGACTTAGATTAAGGGATGAGGTAGGAAAGCTCATCCATGCAACCCTGCAAAATCCCAGGGAGAGGAAAAGTCAGTCCATGGATGAGCTGCAAACTGCTAAAGTCTACCCCAAGGTCCTGGATTACTCGTGATGAGAGGGAAGGCAGATCCAGTGTCACAGTGTCGTTAGTTAAAACTGTTTTCTGAAGGGATGGTGGATGTGTGGCCGCATCTGTTGGCACCAGGGCTGCTGGTGACTTAAGTAAGTGACGTGTTGTGAGGCTTGTGTGTGTTTTTGATGAGTTTAGAGTGAAAAGGAGGTCTTCATCTCCCCCCTTTTATGTACTTATAGACTCCTATTTCAGATTGATGGAAAGCTTTGGTTCAACCCAAAATGAGATTTTCCATGTCATCTTTGCTTTTGACAAATGCTGTCTTTCTTTTAACGGAACTTTATATTAGAAAGAATAATACGCGTATTGAATATTGTTTTTAGCTAAAACAGTACTCAGAATGCACCTGAACTCATGGGTCATTTCACTGTCTCCAGAGCCATATTTTTAGCTGTTATTAACAAATTTCTCATTTTATTCTGTTCTTTCCTCTTGAAATGTCTTGTTCTGCTCAGCATGACCCTGGACATTGAGCACCGCAGATCAACTTTGCTCCTGAATATCATTTTCCAGCAAATCATGGTAATCGTTCTTTTTTTACTAAGCAGAAGAACAAATGTTATAATTACTCAGTAACACTTACATGGTTCATACTCATCCACTAGAGTGCAGTGATTTAAAAATTTTAAAGAAAAACAAAAAGACACATTTTGAGTCGTTATAAGAACAAGGATGCTTACAGTGCTGCGTTGTTCTGGCACGAACCTTTGCCTTAACCCTCTGCCAGCGTTTAAAGGATGTGGGTTTTAAAATTTTTTGTTTCATTTTCTTTTTTTAACATATATGTAAACTGGTGTATAAAAAAGCTGTAGCTGAAAGGCTGGTGGCCCAAGTGCCACTTGTGCTTTTGGTCCTCCAGCAAGCTCAGCCAAGTGGTGCAGGTTGGTGGTGCCCCCTGCAAGGGGCCCTGCACCAGCCCTTGCGCCTGTCCTTTAAGTAACAGTGGAAACAGGTACAAATGCATACAGGAAAGTGCGTACAGGAGAGTGGGTTCAAGTGTTTAAGCTGTCCTGGGGTGCAAACTAAGTGTTAATTAGGTTAGTGGGCAAGAAGAGGAAGGAGAAGGTGAGCTGGAGGCAGGCCTAGGAGGCACACCGCTTTACCTCGGGGCTTATCTCTGCTGAGCATCTTGCAGGAGGCACCTCGCTAAGGACCCTTTGCTGTGGCTCGGGCAGGAAATTCATGTGAGGGGAACGCCTGGTTCCTGTTCCAGTCCAGATTCACAGAGACTGCTTAAAAAAATAAATAAATACTTGCCATGCTTCAATTCAGAGCTCTTAGAGAAGTGGCAGCTCAGTCTCTGCTTGTACACTTGCTGCTGATTCATCCAGGACAGAACTGCATCCTTTTTGAGCAAAAGAGGCTCTTGGACAAGTGCTCTGGACATACAAACTTCCTGCTACTATAGGAAACATCTGAAACCATAAATATTAATCAATAGAAAACATGAGAAAACTCAGTTTTCTTTCTCCAAGCTATGGTTGTCTGATCTAAATGTCTTTTCAGTGTGTGGTAGCACACACAGATTATTTACACTCTTGGCTCGCTGTGAGGAAGGCTGATGTATGGGGAGATCTGCAAGCTAAGAAACATGCACAGAGCACGCTGTCGCACTTAAATCTCCTATACAGGACAAAAGTGGCAGCATGCAAATATGAGGCATTCTAGATCAAAGCAGTAAACGTGAAGAAATTTTTATCCAAAAATCATACAGTGATATTGATAATAAATATTTTAAATCCAGTGAATGAAAAAAAAATCTATAAGAATCTTTCTATTTCACTAGGAATGTTATTGTTGCTTAAGAGCTTCATATTATTAAGTGTTGCTAAGTTTGGAGGCCTTTAACACTAAACTAATGGGAATGTCACACAGTATTTATAGATATTTTAAACATGAAAGGTTTAGCCTTGTCTCTATAATTTCATTAAAAAAAAAAAACCACGGAGATATATACAAAATTTGTGCTTATGTTAGAAAAGATACAATAAAGAAATTGTACTTGGAATGGGAATATGGTAATAGCTGCTACCAGTCTTCATTTCTTCTTCATGTCTACTTTATAGGACAAGATTATTCGGGATGATGAAAGTGAAGAGTACGTGAACAGAGAGTACGTTTCATCCCCAGCAGATCAGGTGAAAATAGCAAGGAAATCTGGGCAACAACTTTCTTTTTGAAGAAAA
The DNA here is from genome assembly GCA_032273925.1 of Rhynchotus rufescens. NCBI lineage: Eukaryota > Metazoa > Chordata > Aves > Tinamiformes > Tinamidae > Rhynchotus > Rhynchotus rufescens. Next base: position 14,360 of record JAVCKT010023866.1, read on the forward strand.
GCCAAAAAAAACAACACAGAACTGACATTTCCAAAGAAATCACATAGAGCTTCCTCTATTATAACTGACGGGTCGGGTAGCATAGATTGTTTGGGCTCAAGATGCTCCAGTAAGAGGAACAGAGACAAATTGGATTTTGGAGAACTTTATAATCCTTTTTATGGATTAATTTAATGCCTTAAGCCCCACGTCTTGTGGAAGGGGTGACCTTTCATTTATGCTTATAAAGGTCAAGCTACAAAATCCAGTAATGAAGTTGATGTGCTGAAGGAAGGAAGGGGATCCCTCCGCCAAGGCTGCTTTCGAGCTTGACTTGTGCCCAGTCTTCGTTTTGGCTGCTTGGGCTGGCTCTGAGTTTTATAGATAGGTGTAAAGATAAGAAATGAATCATTGCACTTCACGGCAGCGCAGGCTTTGCCAGGGTGCTGCCTCTTCCTGAGGGAGAGGGAATTGGGGGATGATCTGACTGACAAATGAGAGGAGCGGGTGCCAGAGGAGCTGTCAGAGGCGCGAGGGCAGCAAGCTCCCCGCAACTCTCAATTCCCTCCTGCCTGTCAGGGTAGTTTTAATATATTTTGTACATAGCAGTCATGATAGCAGAGCAGAGCCCAAGATCTTGAGAGGGAGCTTGCAGAGCTACGTGAGATTGATAGCATTTCAATAGGAGAGGGAGAAAATATACACTAGGGAAGACTGGGGATGGAAGGGATTAATTTTATGATTTAACTCTTAAGGTGATGAAGTTTGGGACTTTTTTGGTCTTTTGCAGAGTAGGGAATTCAACCTGCTTATTTGTCCTGCATTCCCACATCCGATTTGTTCCCGATTGGATGTTAGTTAACATTTTAACATTACTTAATGTTGAACTGTTAAGTAGTGTTAAACATTCTTTTTAACCAGAGAAAATAACAGTTTTAATATTGTGCTGGAGAATGAATCTGTGAGGATCAGGTCCCAACAACTACAGCCCAAAAGCAGAAATGCAGAATTTTTGAATGCATTAAATTGACACACGTCACGGTTTGTTATTTACCTAATAGTTATTTTGCAGCTGTTATGTTATGTCTATATTTGAAAGTCTCTAAAATTATTGTTGTATCCAAGATGATAGTGTTGATAACAGTAATTTCTTAAACCTCTTTTAGCATGGTTGCTTGTTAGGTCCTGATCACACCCTGGAGCGCTCAAGTTCGGTTTATTCCCATTCCCATTTGCTAGCTGTGGAAGATGTTGGATGGATATTTTGCCTTGTCTGCCATTCACTGTGGTTCATGTTCGTGCCACTTTCGTGTTCTCCACTTCTACGTGGGTGTGAGCAAGCCGAAAACTGAATCCTTTCAAATGAGGGCTCCTACACCCAGCCCCGGCCAAAACATCCCGTTCTCTTTGAGCGGCTAAAGTTTCTCTCTGCTCATAATTTGGCTGTGCATTAGTGGCTCTCTTCTTAAAAAATAAATAAATAAAGGAGGGTTTGGTGTGAGGCTTGGCCAAGTCAAGCTGGCTGCCAGCATGACTCACAAGTTGAGGTATTCTTCCCGAATTGCCTCTTTCTGTCCAAGGGAGAGTTCGGTGCTGCTAAGGCAGGGGCTGCCTTTGCCACCTCCTTGTTTAAGGCTCTAAGACCTGGTCTAACAGTAGCAAGGGTTTGCTGGAGACTATGTGCCAAACTGAGGTGGAAAAAGAGAAAATTTTGGAGAGAACGTGTTTACGTGAAAGAGGCCGTGCAGTTCTTGTTTCTGCTGACGATGCGGTAATGCAAGACACCAAGAGTCTAACGTATTTATTAAAAATAAATATGAAGATTTACATTTATTGGCATTTCATTTGGGTGTTTTTTCACTACTTCAGCTTCTGAGAAGCAGGATTAGTTTGGTCAGAGGATAAAAAGCTCTTTGTTGAGTTCTTTCCACTGGCAGGTCAGTGACACCAGCCATAGGCTGCACCAGGAGCATCGTACTTCTGCCTAATAATTAAATGAGATCCTCATTTTAATCACAGCCTCTAACATGAGCTAAACCCAGTGAGCCCACCAGCTGTGTGCTTGCTCTCAGAAAGCTACTGCTCTGATGTTGTACTGAATTTCTCCCAGTCATCCCAGTCTTATTAATGCCTCAGTGTGGCATAAAGCTTCATTCATTATTCATAATAATCCAGTCAGAGGGCACTCTGAGACCTGATAAATTCTCACCTAAATGACAACAGCTGACAGGGCCTAGGGTTTTATAGCCCTTCTCTTGCCATAGCAAGGTGCTGTGGGCAAAGGTCCAGAATGATCCTCTACTAATGACCAACGTGATATATGAGCGGCTGCGGATTTTCTGACGTGAAGTCTACTCTGCTGAGCATCCGACCCACCAGCAGCGAGTGGAGCAAGAATATCTGACAGGCGATATACTTCAAGAGCGGGTCACGCAAAATCTGTCTCAGGTGGGAGGGAATAAAAGGGTTAATCCTGTGCTGGAGCACTGGCAACATCAACAGCAGCAAAAAGTATCCTGGGGGGAGAGAAATCAGAAGTCTGTAAATTCTGGTCGTGCTGATGTGGAAATGAGCATGCAGTTCTTACTTCTGAAAGCTCTTCCTTTCTGGCACCCAGAGGGTTGAATAATCATGACTTTAGAAGCCTGTAAATTGCTTTATAAAAATCAATAATCATCTGCTGAAGGATATTAATTGCACTTTTTCACAAAGAAAAAAGCTTCATAGTATTTTATTGTTTTTTAATGGGCTCTTTGATACCACAGGAGGTAAGTGAAAAGCCTCTTTCTTTTGTTCACGCCCAGACCTTGCTTTTCAAAGGAGTCTGTCTACCTATTTGAGTTTTAACTTCTCCCTTGTGCTGTGGGTTCAAATTAAAAGCAGGTGGAGTCCTTTCATTTTGCCCCTCTGTTTTGCTTTCAGCAGTGATTGATACTCAATTATATCATCTTACCTTTCCGAATTATATAGATAAACGTCCATCCTTTTGTGTGTTGCATTTGCCTTGCAAATCTAGGGCTTAATCCTGACAGCTGACACTGAGACAGCTCGTGAAGCTGAAGCTCTGAGTGCTTGTAAGGGGTTAGGACCAACAGTGCTGAGCAGCTTTTCCTTTTAAGCATAGTGAGGATCTGTTTCCAAGTTCTTCATCCTTGGAAGAGTGAGCGTCAAGGAGCGTGGTTACTGTTTTCTGCATCCGCTGCATGTTGGGTCTGTGGGCCAGGAGGCCACACGGTGGTTCTGTGGGTCAGTGCCCATCAACGTGAGTTTCTGTCCACTTGACCAAGCACCACTCAAGTGGCAAAAACCATGGCCTGAGAAGGTGGAGAGCTGGAGGTTAAGATGGTCCTTGGATGACTGGAGTTGAAGGTTGGAAGGGATTTCTGTGGTGTGGTGTTTTGACCCAGTTCTTTCCATGCCACAGCAACAAGGAGAGCCCCGCGGTCAATGGGAATCTCTTCCCCCTCTCTTCTCACACTGGTGCTTGCTGGTCAGTCAATGGAGAAACAAAATCTCCCTGGCTCCCCAGTGAGGAGGTCAGGGGAAGTAACCATTCAGTAGACATTAACGGAAAAAAGAAGTCAGGGTAATGGAGATGGAACAAGCCCTAGACCAGTTCTTGCACTGTGTTCTAGGCAATGCCCTGGGCCGTCAGAATAATTTTGGACTCACCCATCGACTGTGGAGGAGATTGGAGTATAGGAAAGTGGGATGAAATATCCCTGGAAAAGGCAGAACTTAGAGCCTACTAGCTTCTTAACTCTTAAACTCCAGTTTTGGACCTTCTGACAAGAAGGAAGGTTCCTCGTCTTGCTCAGGGAGTGTGATTTCAGGGTGTGTTAATTCCTGCCACGTATTGGGGGGCATCTTGACAAAATGAAAACAGGGCCATCTAAAACTCTCTGCTAAGAAACTCATGAAACATCATGGAGGCCTAGGCCCTGTTCCCAGTTCCCTTCCATCTTTCTGGCCTGTAACACTGGCATTGCTGTGTCAGAGGCCACTGCCTGTGAGCCAGCTTTGGGGTCTGAAGGCCATGGAAATTCCCAGTCCACTGGAATTATGTGAAGACTTTGTTTTCTTTACTCCATTCTTTCCAACAGCCTTATTTGGACTTGTTTTAAGAACAAGTATTTCTATTAAAACTGACACAAGACTATTTACAATGAGGTGTGCCTGAGCTATATGAAACTTAAACATATTCCAGACAAGTTTAGGCTTTGTGATTTGCAAGGGCTGTGGGTGAAAGTATTCCTGGAATCTCCCATGGTTGCCAGAGCGACCTGTGACTACAACCAAACCGTGAGTCATTCTTGCTAGGTTCCTCTGTCAGCTTCCTCGACACTTTCTCCTTCTTTGTGTTATTTTTTTTTCTGTAGAAATAAACAGAACTTAACATTCTTTTTGGATGATCTGTACCAGTTGGAATATGGCCTTGCTGCCCATGACCTGACGTAATTTGTCAAGCAAAGTGGTTGGATTTAGTGATCCTCTGCTGATATCTTGACCAGTATCTCCATTTGGTTTCTTCTCACTGCTTTTCCCCTGAATGAACAAAGAAGAGGCCGATGAGTTCTTTGAACATTAGGAAAGGTGATGGGAAAACAGACTGCTGGATGTGGTAAACCAAGAAAAACTATTATTAATGAATTTCAGAGGTAGCACAGAAAGATAGGTCCTTGATGCTCGTGGACATCCTGAATGCCTTGTCTAGCTTCTGTAGGCTGTGCAGCTCAGATGGGCTCTGCGTGAGCAAACTCTTGCTCAGGCAGCCATCACCTTTACCCAATAACCCCCTTTACCCTCTCCCACTTGCCTCTTTTTGTTGTGGGATGCTGTGTTCAATTACAGTTTTTCAAATGCATTTCTACCTAAGTGTGAAAATTGTGTTTTGAGAGATTTTTTCTGTTTGATAGTTCCTGGGGGATGGTGGTAGTATTTTGGTGTGGTAATTTTTGTGTTTAAAAAAAAAATACTTAATATATTTTGATAGAACATCTAAGTTTCCTTTTACTTGTTTGAAAGACCTGTAAGTCTCATCTCCGGTTCTCCCAAAGCTTCCTTCTCCCTCCCTGCCTTTTGTGCCTTCATTTCCAAAGGCAGGGAAGAAGAAAACATCAAAAATACAGGCTTATCTTATAAAGTTCTCTAAAAAGAAACTACAACTTTGCAAAATCTTTGTTTTTAATCTGAGGCTAATGCTTTAATTTCATTAATGGTATTCTATCCTTTCGAAAATCAAGCTGTATATTTAAATGTGAACATTTGGTTTCCAGTCTTTAAAAACTTGTCCCAATATCTTAAGTTTTCATATGTAAGGAAGTCATTTAATAAATATTAATGAAAGAGAGAAACAAGAGGGAAAAGGTGTGTTCAGAGAGAGAAGATACTTCCACCTTTAATGGCTTCTCTGTGGGGTTTTTGACTTGCGGGCGTTTTGGGCACCCTGGTGTCAGAAGCAATTGCTTTTGTAACTCTTGTTCTTTAATTCCATCCAGGACATTACTTAGGGTGGAAGTCCCTGCAGCGATTTAATGGTAAGTATTTAACAAGGGAATTCTCCTTTTCTTCTAGGATCTCAGATTCTGTAAACTTATTAAGACAGAAAACGTTTCCTTTTGATTCAAGTCCTCAATTGTTTATGACTGGGAGTTCGTTTCTTCAGCTGTTTCCATTCCAGGGCTCTCCTGGTAGACAGTTTGATTTGCTCTACTTGGAAAACAACCTACTGACAGAAAGCATGTCAAAGCAACTTGTCCGCTCACAATTAAATGGTCAAAAAGAGATGAAAATAAAAAAAAAAAGTTTTAGTTTTGGATAATATTTATTATTTTGGTTGTTCTTAGAGCTTTTTCAGGACTACCCAGTCACCTGAAGTATGTTCACCAAGTGCCTACAGAATTCATTCAGCTGCACAGTGTTCCCCTCTTGAACTGCTGGCAGTGTTAGGGAGCAAAGACCGTGCAGTACCTTGTAGCATTGCCGCACTGCTTGTACTTCACTTAAATCCATGCACTGGAGGGACATCCTTGTACCAGGAAAGCAACCCCATGGAGTGAAGGCAGGCGGGGATTTTAGTGAGGCGTAGCCAAATGTACGGACTCCGAGTGGGTTTTCTCTCTGTGTGCCTCTCACGTTCCCATCCCAAGCTACAACTTCTGTTTCTTTGCTCTTTTGCTGTGCCACAGCATACACCTGGGCGATGGGGATTGCTACATAAATGTCCAGCTTTGGTGTTTTTCTGGCCAGGTGTCTTATTTTCTGTAGTACAGCTCTGCACTGTGATTGCAAGCTTGTATTTTTTGTGTAGTGGGCAAGTGGGGATTTTTCAAATTCAAGGTTCTGGGACATAAAAAGAGAAGTGGTTTTTTTGACAGTTCTGTGGTTTGTCTCTAGGCACGTTGGGTGCTGATTTTTCATTCCGCTGCATCAAGGCAACTGTCTGAACTACGATCCAAAGAGAAATCCCTCTGACAACACACCACTAATATTACTTGTAGTTCCAGTTGTTGGTGCTTTTGTGTGCTCTGCCTTTCCATGAAAACTCGCTTGCCCGTCCCACCGCCTTGGGCTAATAGTGGGTAACAAAGCTCAATCTCTGCCGTGTCCTGTATCAGTGGAGAAGCGGTGATCATAAAAGAGAAGGATGCAAACATCAACCCTTCCATGTCCTATGGTCTGTGTGTGTCCCGAGGCTCCCGATGGAGCGACCGGCTCGCAGGGCTCCCGTTCCCCACGCAGCCGTTGTTCTCCTTGGGATGATCCATCAGAGCTGCCAGCTGGTGAGTGCGGTGTCCATGCAGCCAACTGATCCGAGGAAACTTGCACATGTAAAGGCCCCCTCCCCTTTCTTCTTGTGAAAAAAAATGGAAAATTAACCCCTGTTGTTCTTTTTAGGTGAGATTGGAAGAGTTAAGAGTGTGTTTGTGGTGGGGAAATCTGTGCTCATCTCATCCTCGTGTCCTAATCTTTGTTTAAGGCTGTAAGTTAGGGCAAAAAGAGTATTTGCTCTTTTCCAGAATATTTGAGTTAGAAATAAGGTGATATGTGGGAAATACGAGCTCATAGCAGTCTGTATTTATCTAATGTTTCCCGGGTCAATTGGTATCAAGGGAACAATTGCTTGAAACACAGTGTTTGTGTTTTGCACCACCATGTACCTGTGTGTGTTGCATCTTGGGGCAAATCCCTGGCAATGCAGCTTGGAGTGAGGGAATCTTCCTTTTCCAGATCAGTGATCCTGGGTGTAATTATTATTCACAATCAATAATGCACAGTGCAGTAAGGCAACTCCATTGGATCTGTAAGGATATTCCTGAAGTAAGGTATTAAATAAGGTCTCAAAAGCTATCTGACTGCCTAGAAGTGCCATTGAAAACCAGAGTGAGTGGGAAGGAAGAAGTCCCTAGTAATCTGGGGGAGGCAACAAGGAAGTAGACGGTCAACGAGGGCAACTATTTCAGTCCATCCTAAGTCAACCATATCCGTGCGTGCTTCAGCTTTCTCCAAGCAATCTGCTGAATCAGGACTGTTATCAGTGCCCAGCCGTTCCTCCTGTAAGGTAAAACACAACAGCAGGAAGTTAGGTAATTTTGAGAGGTTTTCTTTATGGAAAACTTTGCATTTTTATAGGGCCTTTTATTTAAAAATCTCAGCAAGCTAAGCTACAGCGATAAATTAAATTTTACAGCTACCCCATGCCCTAAGTAAACACTGCATTATTATTTTTTGTTTTAATAAAGAGCAAATGTAGGATACAGAGAGAAAAATTTTGAAGTGTGTCCAGTCAGCTGAGATGGCTCCTTTTACTCATTTTTAATTCCCCTTCTGACTCCCCACAGGATCAATGTTATTCTCTTGATAACTAGAGTCAGATGGACAGTTTCATCTTAAGTGTGCTGTAAATCAGGAATAAATTCTTGGAAGACAACTGAAACAGATTTAAAGTACAGCCAGAGAAGAGTCAAGTCCCTTTGTAAATTTAGGGAAGTATTTGGTTCAGCTTTTTTTAGTCCCAGTTTCCCCAAAACGAGCAGGTTTCCAAGTGTGCAGTAATCAGCATGACTCTTTGCCCCCCAGGATACAAGCCTGAGTAGCAGATGTTGGGGAAGCTGAGTTACAGCTCAGCAGGTTTGGGGTGTAGAAGGTCCTGAATATGGTACGTTCCTCTCATCTTGCAAAGGATATGATGTGATTGAGGAAAAATAATTATAAAAGAGGGATGTTGCACATTTCCTAGGTGGAACCAATTTTGTTCATAGCCTTTTTAACGAGACAAGCACATAAGATGAGAAAAATTTCTAGTTGTGGGAGCAGTTTTTGTGTTTTGTGCTATTTTGTTGAACTCGTTAGCCAAAGGGTGGTGGTTCTAAGCAAGCATCGTGGCTATGGGATGGGTCTTTCTCTGGTGGCAGGTCCTAGGAGTGAGCGTGGTACAGAAGAGGCCACGTGTGATGATGGAAGAAAACTTTGCTAAAGGCTATTAAAGGAAAGAGCATAAAGGGGCACTTAATGAAAAAGAAAGTTCACCAGACACGGTGGTTCTTTATGTACATGGGTAACTGCCTGTACTTTGCAAAAGCTTCCATGAGGCAAGAGCCATAACTTTAACCAAGTCATTGAAAAGAACAATTTGAACTGAATTTGCAAGCTAGAGAATTAGCCAATCTAGGGCAACTTGACTTTTATTTACTATGAGAGTAAGAAGAATGAGAGACTGAAAACGGGAAGAAAACGTGTCTGCTCCCAACGGGGCCGCTCTTTCTGCCCCCTTTGGCAAAGCGTTTGCCTTTGAAGTGCTTCCAGAAGGTTCCGTGTGCTGTGCCAGCCGAGGAGCTTGTGGGAAGATGCAAGGGGAGTTCTTAAAGGGAGGTGAGGCCTTTGCTGACGTTGGATGGAGCGTTGTCAGCGTGTGGAAAGTTGTTTTTATTCCCAGCCTTGGCAGCTCCCCTAATCATGTGTTAATCTGAGGTAATGGAAACGTATAGAATACGGCAGTGGTTCGGAGCAAGGGATGAGCGAAGCATCCGTCCTGGCCGCGCTGGCGACGGAGGGGAGGAGGCGGGTGGCGGCCGGCGGCGGCGAAGGGCTCGGTGTCCCGCGGCTCCATGTGTCCCGCGGGAGCCATCTGAGGTGCGGGAGCCATCCAAGGTGCGGAGGGGGAAGCAGGTTGTCACTCACTGCCTTTAGTGTCGTGTGTGAGGCTGCGTTTTACTGAGGCGACACCCCAAGCCCATCCTGGAGCTCAACCTGCAGAAGTGCCGTGGGGCTTCCAGGGTGCCTATGGATGCGGGTCCAGGCTCCCCCTTTGGGAATGTCGTGCCAAAGCTTCTCCTTTGTTCTGGCCTGGTGCTGGCTGCTCAAAGCCTGGTGCCATCTGCCCGGCTTGAACTTGTGAGGGCAGCAAAGCCCCTCTGGGGAAAAGGGACATATGGAAAAGGAGAGTTGGTGCATCCCGGGAAAGTCACAGAAACTGCTTAATTACCAGTGCTTAATAGCTGGCAAATTGGCAGCCGGGAGCTCGGTGGCGCGGTCCCGTGGCATAACTGCTTGATTACGCTGACAGCCACCGCTCCCGGGATACTTTTGTGTTTGCAGGGCTTTTTGCGCTATCGCTGGAGGCCTTCAAGCCCCAGATAGTCCCAGCGTCTATTCAGCCCGGCCTAACAAGGGTCCTCGCAGGAGCACCCGGAGCGACAGTGAATGGAAGTGCAGGGGCCACCGGAGCTCGGGGGCTGCGAGGTCCCCGAGGGAGGCAGCGCGGAGGGGACACAACAACCCGGGCGCCTGGAGGCACCGCTTCAAAGGGTGTTAAAATCTGCAGAAAGGAGAGCTGCTTTTTCTTTCTTTTCCTTTTTTTTTTCTCCCCCTCCCTTTTTTTTTTAACTTGGATCCTAATTAAAACAAGGCATTCAAATTGTTGCTCGTAGCCTTAGAAGCTGCTTGCAAAAGCATTGCCATGGCAATTGAAGGGACTGAATGATGCTGATATTAAGTCATCCTTGTAGGTACACACACCAAATCAAAGAGCTGAGCTGTGTGATTTTTTTTGTTTTGTTTTGTCCAAGGTGTGTTAAATACTGTTTCTGACAGATCCCACTTGGTAATAGCAAGTTGTTCAATCAAAAATTAGTTTGGAAGGAGGTATCTGAGATGGAAGTTTTGTAAAAGGTGCTTATATGAAAATATAGAAAATTAATTGTGTATTTGTATGTTTTTGAAAGCCTTTTTATTTTTCAGAATAGGCAACTTAATTCACCGCAGTATAAAAGTAACAGGGCAAGCCCTGGAGTGCATTCATCTAGTGCTGTTTTTTCACAGATTAGAAGTCTGCAGAGATTCAGTTTTGTCTGAGCACGTGTTGGTGCTTTAAGCTGGGATGGCAGATGTGCCAGAGCTGCCGCCTCTGCGACGCTCCTGCCCGTGCAGCTCCGTGAGGAGCGAGAGGGAAGCGGGAGAGCGGCCATAGCACCCGTTTCACCCTGCACCGTCCTCGGCTCTCGCTAGGCAGCTCCCTGGTGGCGTTTTCCTTTATTTTCCCCCCTCCTCTAGAAAGGCTTGTTGCAAATTGTTGGGCGATTGTGGCAGGAGAGAAAACTCTAGCTGGGATTTGCTGCGGATTGTGGTACTGAGTTCCTCTGTGTAGCACTTGTCGGCTTTTTGGTGAGATATATATATATATTTATGTGCTCTAATTAAGCTCTAAATAAGATGGGTTTTCCTGGGTGCTTTATTTTAGCATAGTGGAGAGTATTTAAAGCATCATTTTTTTTGTTGGTAACTGGTGACACAATCAGCAATGCATTTTTTGCCTGTCTGTGTGCACCAAAAAGAGATGATGCAAGTGTGTGTGTGGTGGGGGGGAAGCTCATAATTTCACTGCACAGAGAAATAATTCTGCACGTTCAAAGAGCTGTCCCGGTGCAGGCGCTGCTCAAGATGCAGCAGAGCACGGGGGATTTTACATGGCTGAACGGGTTGTAAACTCTGTCACTTCGGGGTATCGCCCGCTTAAACAACATCCTCATCATTTTTTCTTAGGAAATGATCTGAGACAAAATATTGAATTATTTAGAGTACCGCTGGGAGAGGGAATTGATTCCTTGCTGTATCAGAGAGAAATAGCTGCTCTTTTGAGGCTTGATCCAACGCCTGGAGAAGTCAATGAGGATCTTTCCATTGATTTCGGGGGGCTTTAGATGATGCTCTTATTCACTCAGCAACTCTTTCTCTTTGGTCAGAACAAAACAATACATCCTCTCATTAAAAGCCAAGCACTTTGCTGTTTATAAAAGAGAAATACATTCTGCCCCCTTCTCCTGAATATAAAAACAGTTATGAGCAATAGAAATAAGTAGCAAATGGCTTTTTAATATCCCTGAAAGTTAGATTAAGGCTATCTATGGGAAAGAGCCCCCATCGTCTTCATCTTTTACCAGTGTCTTCATCATTTGCCACCGCAGTGGTAGATCACAGAGTTGCCATGTGGCTTTCTGCTATGTACCTTATCTTATCGTGCACTGTTTTTGCTAAAGCAGTTTTGTCATTGTGGTAGCTGATTGCTCCCAGTATTTTTTCTTATCTGTAACTGTATGATTATTCAGTCGTCCAGAGGCACTTGTAGACATCAGATTTAGAGGACCCTGCATAATGCTGAAAATTCAGAAAATGGGCGGTATCAAACTGCGAACACTACAAAATGATACAGGATGATGAAAGGAAAATGCAATTAGTGCAATGGGAGCAGCAAGGGTGGTGAGGCCACTACCTGGGGGGACTCGGGGTTCGGACATTTCCACCCTCAAAGGCTGGGCAAGAGCCATGGACCTCTTTAAAGAAAGAAAATGGAAATACTCTTTATTCTGCCTTATAACACCTGCCTATAAGTAAACTGATAGAAAGACTGGCCTGGATCAGGGTGATGTTTTTAACCTGGCTGAGGAAAAGTTGAAAGAAGAGAAACTGAGTGTGGCTTCAGGAAAACATTAGGCTCAGTCCCCATAGCTGGGGGTCCCTGCCAGGTGAAAGGAGAAATAACAACTTACATGAAATTTCAGAATTTTATAAATAGCTAGTAATACTGCAATACTGCAATATCCACCCAAATAGGGTGCCTGAACCTGTAACAGGGGCGCATGTCGTGCAAGTTCTGCTGAAGGCAATCCGAGCCTCGTGTTGATTTGAGGAAGGATCAGAGCAAAAGAGGTTACAGGTAGGAAGTCCTCCAACCCCACAGTAAAAGGGCAAGGGACAGAGGCTCTTATATAAGGAGCCCTTAATGGGAAATTGTGATGGACAGTTTGGGGGGAATTTGCTTCACATTCGCTGATCTTCATCTCTCAGCTAAGAGCCAGTACAAAACTCACTTTAATTTTCACACGTGGCCTGGAGTTGCAGAGATGAGGTTATACATTAGTAGGAAACAAGTAGGGTACGTATATGCTCATTAGTTATAGCTGCTGCTAATGAAGACACTTCATATTTGGGGCAAATGCATTTGACTCCAGCAGGGTGATGGCAAAACGGTGCACACAGCTTTAGGTTCACCCCTTAAATTTCCTTGCAGCTTAAGGCAGTGATGGTTTAGTGGGCTGGTAGGAGAAAGAGCTGCCCTCCTGGCACGATGGCAGCTATCTGCAACTGCTTGTGTTTTTAGGAAAGTATTCCTTCACCCATTCGTAAAAATTAACCTTTTTCCTTTTAGAAAGAAAAGCATTAGTTAATCTGATAAACTCTGATCTGCATGCAATTGCCTTTAGTTCCACTTTCTATATAGAGTTAACTTTAATGGCAGGAGTATTAATTACACCTGTAAATGTAAATGCATCTGTAGTAGAACCATAATGATTTAACTATGCTGGTTATTTTGCATATAGGAAAGAAAATTTTATGGGGAGGGTTTGAATAACCTTGTGGAATGAATATTCGATGCTTCATAATTAGCAGCTAGGATTTTACCTGCAGCTGTTGATTAGATTTCTGAATAGTGATCATTATTATTAGAATAGAATTTTGCTCAGTCATTTGTTTTCTTTTACTGTCTAGTGTGCAGTCATTGTCATTAGAATCAGCAATGAAGCTTGCAGGGTTGCAATGCTGAGATGTTTTGGTCTTGGAAGATATTTCATAATTACAAATACACATGTATCCCTTTTTCCCCTCCCATTGCCCCCCAGTCTTTGGCAAGCTCAGCCTAAAATATTTCCTCGTTATGAGCTGGTGAATAACATGAAGATGAGCATGAGTAAACACTGCTGATCTGGCCCCACTGCAGCTTGCAGAGATGTGACAGGGAGTTTCTGTTGCCCGAGCCCATTTCTGGAGGCAGAGCGAGATGGGTAGCTGGCATGAGAACAGCTTTCACTAATTGATTATTTGACTTTTTTGGTTCCCAATCCTGACGCTCGCTCAGACCAGGTATCACTGTGTCTCTTGATAAAATTCCTGATTAAATTTTACCAAATGATTCTATGAAATTTCCATTTGTGCAGCAGACTTGGTAATTATCTATCTCTCCAGCTTATTAAAAAACTAAAATAAATTGGGGCAATCCCATCCCACATCCAGGCAAGTGTCCTATTTCTGGTCTCCATGCCAACTCTGGGGGGAGAAGTGTCTACTATTTTGTGCCATCATTACGAGCACATTCTCCTGTTACAGATAATAAACCCGCTTTCCTTTCTAATCCCCTGGTCTATTCATGTAAAAACTGTTCCATTTTTTATACCCCACCAGTGTTATTCTCCCCAGCCTGGCAACCCTGGGATAATAGCATAAATCAGTGAATTATTATTTTTTGTTTAAGGCGTTTCTAATTTTTAATTAAGAGGAGCCAGGCCCTCGCCCATCACCTACAGGACGGCGGCTCTCCATGGCTCCGTGTCGCTCGGAGCGGCCCAGCTCCAAGGAGCGCTAATTAGCGCCGGTAATTGAGCTGCCAAGACAGCCTGCAGAAGGAGCCCGCTCCCATTCAGCGCTGCCATCTCAATGCACTAATGCAGTCGTGAAGGTAACGCCGCATAAAAGAGGTAGGGTGGGGGAAAAGGAAAAAAAAAAGCACTCGGGCTGTAATTTTTCATTTTGACTTGCAGGTTGTTTACTGAAGGGTATCCTGGAAACGTGCGCCCGGACCAAAAAAGTGTCACTCGCAGCAGCTTCGCTGGCAACCTGAGCCTGGAAAGGGCCCTGGTTCCTCTGCCTCACTCATTCCTTCCTTCCCTCGCTGCCAGCCGCGGCTGCTAGTGGCCAAGGGGGTGGCAACGGGTGCCCCGCGTTCCCCAGCGCTGCTGCTCCTTGTGCCTCTGAGCAGGGCAGGGAAAATGGGCACGCAAGGAGTGGGAAAACAGGAAGGCACTCAGTTTGAAACTAGTGAGAGAAAATGCCCCCATTTCCAGTTTTCTCATGTCAAATACTGGTGCTTTTCTAGGTACTTATCCGGCTTCTAGAGCTGGAACATGGAGGCACCTTGGAAGCCTCCCTGCATTTTCCATCATGTTATTTTGCAGGTGGGAAAGGCAGCTGGGTGAGACAGCATCCCCGGGCAGAGCAGGAATCAAACCCAGGCTGATGATGAAGGGCAGGCAGTCCGGGCCTTCGACAGCCCTCATGTCAGGTGCCTCCAAAAGGGCTGGATTTTTGTTTGTTTATTTATTTCCCCTTCTTTCCCTCTGGACGTGGACACGGGGCACCTCCTGAAGCTCTGGTGCCTTTGGGAAGAGGGCACCGCAGGCACCTCGGTCATGCTGAGCTCTCGAATTTGCCATTTGGTTTCCTTGTTTGTGCGCCCTCATTCCCCCCGTACGATGCCGTGTCTGAAACTATCTGTGCTTTCAAAAGCTGCTGCTGTTTAGCTGGGCACGTTTGTGTCATCCCTTCTGCTTTCACAGATCTGCAGCTGAACAGTTACCCCGTCCCGAGGCTCTGCCGCGTGGGCTGCAGTCACACGCTCACTGGCTGTAGGAATAACGGTTACTACGCTTATAAATATACTGATCGGCTAATAGATTAAAGAGGAATTTCTTGTTCATCAATGTGTGCATTGATGGATTGATCGTGTAATTGGCTAAACAGGGTATGTGCAGTATTTCTAGACTATATTTTATCAAGCTGTGAATATTTAGGAGAGCTGCTCCCTTTGGCATTCCGGGATGCTGATGACTTCTGTACTAAAAAGCAAAGTCACTGTAATACAGAAAGTGCTCCAGCTGGTACCTTGAGTGCGGAGTGAAAGCCCAAATCCCCTTTTTCTGGGATCAGCATCGTGCAGCTCCCTCTGCGATGGACTTTCCTGCAGCAACAGCCGTGTGCGAGGCTGCGAGCTGGACAGCACGTAAGCGCTGTCTTTATGCAAGTCCAGCTTATGTTTAATTAAAACTGCCCCAGTTTGAGCCCCTGGTTTGGGGCACCATGGATAGGAACTTCCCATGTTATATTAGAAAAATATGGTCAGTTCTTTCATGTTCCTGAAAGATTGCCATGGCAGTTGGAAGAAGCGGGTGGAGAAGGACCCATGTTTCCTTTCTGTATGATTTATGCTTCCTGCTATCCTGGAAAAAAATGTGAATTTCGTGGTGTGCTCGGGGCGGGGAGTGACGAGGCTGCCTGTCAGTGCCCGTCTAATGGGAAGCATCTCGGGCTGGTGCCCTGGCTCATGCCACCTATTTGCAGGCTGGGTGCGAAGGGGCGAGACTAGATCTGCTCCTCAGATCTCCTTGGGGAGGTAGGAGTGACACTGGTTAGATTCACCCAGGAGAACTCGGGAGATACCAGTTGTCTTGAGCGTGTCCCCTTGGTCCGTGCAGGCTGCCAGCAGCACAGCAGATACTGGGGAAATGGCACTTCTGGAGGTGCTTTCTGGTCCTGGCCTCGTCTTTTCCAGAGCAGAAAAGCCTTTCTCTCAGGCTTTGTCTGCAAAATGGTATTTCTGGTTTTCCAGGTAGAATAATTTATTGAATTCAAAGCCCTGTTAACTGGAAGCACAGATACCTTTGCACCAGTATCTCTGCTGAGGTCAGTGCTTTGCTGCAGCACTCTCCGTGCACCAGCAGCGCTCCCCTGTCTAGACAAACCCTCAGCCAAACTCTCGTACACGTTTCCCTTGCAGCAGATAAATTTCCAAGCACTGACTGGCCCTCATTAAGGTGAAGGGGGGAGAGGGTTCACGGCGCAAGAAGAAAAGCTTTACACTGAAAATAGCTTTATAAATTAAAAAATACACATGAAATTGGGAGGTTTGCAGATGTGCAGGCTCCAGCGGCCGCGGTGCCTGGGAGAGTGGCTGCGTTGCTCCTGACGGGCCCTGGAGCGGCAGGTGCCTCTGCCCGCCGAGCACCACCGCTCCCAGCTCCAAACCTGGGGCCATCCCTCCATCCCTCCCAATTCCATCTGTGCCAGCAGCAACCAGAAGGTGCAAGGTTGAGAAGCCCCTTTGGGGCTGCGGTTGGGTGGACGCTCTCCGAAGGTCGCGGCATTGGGGCTGCTGTGCGGGGTCCCAGGCTGTCCAAGAGCCTGTGGAGGCTGCGGCCGCCCCCGCGGGGTCTCGGGGCCCCCTGCCCGGTGCCGGACCCTGCTCTGTGATCCCTGTGTCCTTCCTCCCTTCCTTCCCTGGTGCCGAGGCCAATCCAGCCGCGGGACGGTATGGGAAACCTCAGCCCGCGGCTGCGCTGCCGCTGCCGCAGCCGCCCCACGGGAGATGTGGGCAGCGACTGGCAGCCTCGGCCCCGAGCGGCAGCGCGGCGGCGGAGAGCGTCTTCCCCAGGACCAGGTAGAAAACGATAATCAGACACTCCGAGGACTGCATTTCACAGTTTGCCCTTCGTGTGAATTGCTTCTCACGCTGTGAACTTTTGGGCTGCGGGGCCGGGTTCAAGACGGGGAGTTTTCCTTTCTGTCCATCCTGGGCTGCAGCCAGCGAAGGTCTCGATGCGGAGACGGTGACACTTGTGGCTGGACCCGGCCGAGGTGAGAATGGAGCTGGGCTAAGGATGTCTGTCCTGTGACAGCTTTCCAAGGCAAGCAACAAACTGCCCTTAGTCTTGTCGAGCATTGGAAACCCTTGGGGGATGCTAGCGTGGCGTGCACTCGCTTCCTGATTAACGATACCTGCTGAAAAAGCTTTTTTTGTTCTCGGCATCTCATGAATTGCTCCAGTCTGAAGGATTACATTTCAGAGCGGTTCATGGGTATGGCATTTCCTGGAACATACGCAAAGAAATATGGTGCAAGTGCATATTTTGGCATACAATTTTCCACCTTCCTGTAAGTGAAATATTACCAAAACCGAAAAACAACCCCCGCCAAGAAAAAGGCCGAAGGCATTAAAGGTCTGTGAGACATCGAGAACCAAGGTGTGGACTTTCTCACAAAGTGTGCTTTGTCAAATAATAATATTATTTTATATATATATTATTATTTCAATTGTAATTGATATAATTGTATAATATAATTCCTTCAAACGTGTTTTTGAAGCAGCTGTTGTTTCTGCAGTGCGGAAGCCGTGCGTTTTCCATGGGAGCTCCGACCCGGGCGCCGCGTCCGAGGAGGCTGCTCGGCCACCGCAGGGTTCGGCCGTGGGGCAGCACGTGTGGGTGAGTGCTGAACTCACCCACAAGAACTTGTGCAAGAACTTGTCCATAGGGAAATGTCCTCGGTAATTCCGAGCGCTGGGAGAACTGGAGAGAGGTGGGGGGCTGACGTAAGAGGCGTATTATTTATCACCAGAGACAACAGCTAAATCACATTAAATATCTGATTAATTTAGCCATGTTTTCATGTGGACTGTTACTGAAAATTCACACGTACCGTGTGTTTGTCACATAAAATTCTGCCCTAAATTACTTCGCATGTAAGGACTGAACGGAGGTGCTTACAATGCAAATACTGTTTGGAGCTTAATGCCAATCATGGCTTGTATATCATAGCAGGGTAGTGGCCTAGACGTGGAGCAGCTGCAGGTATAGGCAGGAAAGCAGAAACACCAGCGTGTAGGGAGAGCAGACACCGGTGCGGAGGCACGTGGTGGTGTGGGGAGAGCACGTGGGCTTGGCAGGTTAGGACCTGGGCTCGTGCAGAAGCCACCCTGGCCAGTGCACTTTGGGGCTCCCTGATTTCTGGCAATTCTTGTTCTGATCACTTCCACTTCACAGGCAGGCGGTGGAAGGATTTGAGGTTAAATGACAGTGTTTCTGGCCAAGCTGTGAATGGAGCACCAGTGCATTCAGATTCCTCCCCGTCCTTCAGGAGAACAGGATATTTTCAAAATTATTGCTGTGAGTGGCCTGGGTAACCTCCTTCAGCTTGCACTTAGCAGTCTCCTTCCTCACTGCAACTGCTAGAGAATGAAATACTCCGTTTCAGCAGGAAGGCAGGGGAGGATCTGCACGGAGAGCGAGCAGAAAAGGCTTGATCCAAAACAGTTGCACTTTTAGCTTTCAGTATGGATTTCAGATGGGAAAAGCAGGCCCGGGAGCAGCCTGGAGCAGCACTGCACCGTCCCTGCTGCTCAGGGCCTCCCTTGGGCGCTGCAGCCGCCGCTCCCCGGGGACCGGCTCCGGCTCCTTCCCTGTCCCTTTAGCAGGCGTTGCAGGGAAGCCGGGAATATCTTTGGGATTTAATTCCTTGATTCTGCACTGCCATTTAGTGCCCACAGCTCTGGCTTTCCCTGAGAACGCGGCTTCCCACCCTCCATGGGCAATTCCCGCTCGGCGCCTGGCAAACTCCTGGAAGAAAGGTGGTTGTGCAGCAGAAATAAGCAGTCAGCATCCCCTCCTGAGGCCCGAGATGAGGTGCTCCATGGCATCCAAGGTAGGCTCCTCTTCACTGCTCTGCCTTCCTTCTCCCTACGTTTTAAAAGTCACCTTTTTTCCCTTCTGCGCTGTGGTTGGAACCAAAAATGTTCCCTGGACGCTTTGCTATTGACACAATTTACAGGCTTCGCGTGGTAGAGCTATTGCTGCTCGGCACAGCACTTCTGCCACCGTGGATTTTAATTACCACTCCTTGAGAATAAGATAAATGGAGCTTGAAGCCTATGGTTGCAGGTAGACAACCCAACTGTGCCTGTTATTGTACTTAGATGATGTCACACGCAGAGTATTTACTTAACCTATAAATGTCACTTGTGTGATTTGTGCTACTGAAGAAGATTGAGGAGAAATTCTAACACGAAGCAGAAAAAAAGAAACCTTTAAGGAACAGATGGACAGAGAGGATTTTCACACTCACTCCTCATACGTAAGAGTACTGAGAGCCCCTATTTAAGGCAGCAGGTTTTCTGTGGGAGTGACGAGAGGAAAGGACGCTCTAAAACTTTCCTTGCAAAACTTGGAGGAGGCTACAGGGCTATGTAGGTCAGTGGCAGGGCTGGGGACACCTCAGCCACAGCTGCTGTTTGTGCCTTAGGGTCTAATGCAGCTTGTCCCACAGCAGGGCTTTTTCTTAGGGGAAGGGGATGAAGGTTGAAGCTTCTGGATTTAACTTCCGATTTAGATGTGTCAAATTTGGTGTGTACTTTGTGGTGTTCCTCTTTCTTTCCTTTTTTTTTTTTTTGTTTTTTTTTGTTTTTTGTTTTCCCCTTTTTTCACCCTTTTTACAAGGATAAATCTCTACTTCTTACAGGTCTCTCATGGGTTTGATGAATTCATGGTGCCATCTTGTGATCAGAGGTGGAACTAGTGCTCGGTGCTAGGCTGGAAGAACAACATAAGAAGTTGCTTGTGTGACTAACCAATAGCTTAAAACATGGGAAATGCCAAATGCTGGTTTTGTCCCTGGGAAGAGCTCAGCCCCTCTGGTTCCCGTTTCAGGAACCAGCCCACGGGACGGGGCTCCAGGGGCTCCTCCAGCAGCTCCTGAATCCCAGGTGGCCCTTTCCCCTGGACAGGGCTCTGCACGGGGAGGGAACGACAGAAAGTGTACGGAAAAATCCAAGCAAGTAGAAACAGCTTTAGAAATATGAGCTCCTCACTGAATGCAAAACGTCCAAGAGGCTTAATTGATATAAGTTGGCTTTCCTTCTGCAATATGTGATCCTTTTTTTTTTTTTTTGAAAGAAAATGCAAAATGTAACCTAAATGGCAAACAATTTCTGCATGCGCTTTAAAGCAAAACTTCTTTTTTGTCCTTTTCCTGCAAGCGCAGTGATTGCCCGTAATAGCTTGCTGATGCTCCTCAGGTTAATAGATAAAATAGATAAAAGATAATAGTGCTCCATGTACTGCTGCTGTAGGGAATACAGTGAATATTGAGGTAATTGGGAAGCCTGTAAGGGGGGTCACTGAAGAGGAGTCAAGGCAAGATGAGAAAAGCTGAGCTGCACAACTCAGGAATATTTGATAAAGGTCAGAACTAGAGGCCCTTGGATCATTTTCTCTTGAAACATCAAGTCAGGAAAAAAAAATGAAAGAAAAGAAAGAGGTCAGAACTGGAGCAATACCTACTATTTCCAACGCCTAATTATTATATATATATATAGTTATTTTAATGAGGCTAGCCAGCAGTGGTGGCGCGGCAGAAGCCCCTTCCTTCCTCTCCGCAGGGTGACGGTGCCACCTCGGCGCGGGCAGCGAGGCCCGGCCTTGCACAGAGGCCGGGAGCAGCGGGACCTGGCTCCAGCTGGCTGCCCCTGTGCGTATGGAGAGGGTCTGGAAGCTGGGGGGGGTTATTCTGAATCCAGGTCAGACCAGGTAAACGAAGCTCTTCCAGTTAAAGCAATGCAACGGGAGCTCTTGGTGCGTGGTGCATCCTTTTTGTTCCACCTCGGGGAGAAACACGAGGAAAGTTCTTGCTCTCTGCCAAACCTGCGAGGGACAGCTCAGCATTCCCTGTTGCTTCTAGGTCGGAAAAGACCAATTGCCTGGCTGAGCTTGTCCCCGTTTATAGTCTAGGCTGAGTTTAGTAAATGTTGTGCTCAATCTAAGCCCTTTGCTATAGCTGGGTAGCAATTGCTTCACGATACTTGAGGACGTTCAGCTTGACATGCTCAACAGTGGGTTACCCTGTAGAAAACTCCTTCTAAGTGCTATATTCATCTGAAACTACATTCACCTTGCAAAACATCTTGAAACAGGGATGTTCCTCCATCTGTGTATTGCTTAGCACCCCAGAGCCACAAACTCTGTTATTAATAGTGAGTATTTGTGCTTGGGAGCACTTGGGCACCTTGGTCACAGACCCCGAGTCTCTGAGGAGGGGACGTGGGGTTGAGGTGGGAGGAGATGATGGTTCCCCTCTGTAGCAGCTTGCAGGATGTGGTAGAGCACAGCAGGCCGCAGATAAGTAGGGACACGCTCCCAGGAGAAAATAGAAATTACCGAGACATTATTGGGTGACATGATAGTCAGAAGTTTCATAACATGGTTGGTTTTATGGCTGTTATCTCCTTTTGTTGGGGTTTATGGCAAGAGCAAGCTTTTCAGGTGGAGGAAAATGAAGCTGTGTCTGCAAGGAAGTCCTGACGGAGACGGGAGCAGTCTAGGAAAAAATAGGAAGATGGGGAAGCAGAAAGGAACAAGAGTGAGACAACAAGGTGAGATGGAAACCAGTCTTCTAGTTTTCCTCCCACTTTGAAAAGTAATTTCAAGTACAAAATGCAGAATAAAAGTAAGCCATGCCAGACAAGAATGCCAGAGGCAAGTTTCTATGCCAAAAAGCAGGATAATTTTGGGGATATTTTCAAATTTGTTAGTGAATTTCAGAAGGTATCAGTTAAGATTTCTAGCATTTGAAGAATGAAATATGATGTAGAATGTGATGGTTGTACCCTCCTGGCACCTGTACCCTGCTGGTGTGGTAGATGCTCGCCGTGTCCCCAAGGATGCTGTGAAAGGGAGATGGATGCAGTCTGTAGGGTTACAGGGAGATGATCTCGAGACCCTCATGGCTGTCACAGTTTCCCCCACAGTGGGTGCTCCTGCACGTGCCTTTTTTTCCCCTGGAATATTTGCAGCTGCCTCGGTGCCGATTTAAGCCTTATGGGCAGCTGAACTTGGTCGCTGTTGGTGCTCAGGAGACTCCTGTGAGCAGCAAAGCAGGACAGAGGCAGGATAACATAACCCAGCCGTGCCCGCTCCTTCAAACCCACCTTCCCCTTCCTTGGACCTGGCAGCTACGAGGCAAAGGAGCAGTTAAAGGACACGGAACAAGTGGCAGTGGGGTGGGAAAGCAAAGAGACTCATTAAACTTTATGGATCTCGGCTATAAACAGCAGCGGTTCAGTTTGTTAATGCTTTGAGTTTTAATTGTTTGCTGCCTTAACTAGCACGTGTCTGATCTCATCTCTTGCCCTCTGACAGGAGAGAGGAGATCTCAAGCGGAGCTGGGCGCTGTGGTCCCAGTTCTGTGGAGTGCTGCGTGCGAGGCGGGTACCAGTCTGCTCCCCATTGCAAGGTAAGGAAAGATATTGCCATGCTGAAGCATAGCATGGACTTGAGTTGACTGTCCCCCAAGCAATTAAATTAATAACATATTAGCATATATGACTGTGCTCGGTGTTTGCCGACAAGTCCACATGTCTCTATGTAGAACAGATTTTCTTCCGAATATGACATCTTTCTTAAGCATGGAAGAATATAAATATTGGTCCTGGAGCCTGAACAAGACCCGTCTCAAACAAGTGAGGCATACCATATTTTTTGAAGCATTATTGCTCTATTTGGAGCAAGTGGAATTACTGAATTTCTATATAGATCCACGTGGCCACGGATTTCCACACCACATGTGAACATCACCAGGCCATTTGTTCATTCTCAACAGTCCCTCTTCCAGGAGGTGTTGCAATGTGTTTTAGAATAATTTCTGCTTCTAGAGCTGAATGTTGTTGAAAATAATATGGAATCACAACTTGATTCTTGAGCTTGTGGAAGAAATTCGCATGGAAATAACGTTTTCTCAGAAAATGCTGATTTATTGAGGCACACTCTTATCTTGAAATTCTCCTTAATTTTCAGCTCTACAGCCTGTTCACTGCCATCGTGCTATTTTGGGACTCAAAGTGCCTGCATAGAGCCCTGGAAAATAGTGACTGTGCCCATCATCTTTATTCTGTCACCGTGACGTACGCGACAAGGTATTTTTCTTACTGAATCCGCTTTCAGACAGAAGAAATTATAGAAAAGATCAGCAAAAGTGCTGGCAGATTATGGAAGAACCCAGCACAGCAGCTGCCAAAGGTAGGTGCTGATGCAGAGCTAAGAAATTAACCCAAAAAGGAGTTGCCGACATCTCCACGGCTGTCACTTGACCTACGCTGAGTCACAGCGGTTGGCAGTCAAGCTTCCCTCGGCAGAGTTCCTCTAGATAAACAAAATCAAAACAAAAAAGTGCTGAATGCTAATTTGCTTAGGCCACAGCTTAATGAGTAATGGGAAAGTTATTGGGGAACAGGCTCTAAATAGGCTGGGCAGCCTGTGCTGCGGGAAGCGCGTCCTGTCGCACACGCAGACAGCAGCTAAGTGTTAATAGGAAACAATGCTGGTTGTTTTGTTTGTTTGTTTGTTTTTGGAAGATATGTTACTAGGAGGTGTAAATCTGATCCAAGACAAATGATTTCATTTATTAAGCATTCTTTACTACTACTAACAGCTGGAAAACGGTGAGCAGGAGGTAAAACACATCTTCCTGGTGCACAGAGTGCCAGGGTTGTGAAGTGTGTTTAAAACAGGGCATAGAGTAACTGCAGAGGTGATTCAGGTTCCCAGGGGAGAGCATCCACCGGCTGTGCCCCTGAGCCCGAGGTGGTCACGGGGCAGAGATGGGACAACCTGCAGGCTCCCATGAGCAGCCTCTGCTTCCTCCTGGTCTCGCTTATGCACCGTGACCCCCGGGCTCACTGCACTTGTCCTCCCCTTAATTTTAAGGTAGGAATAATCCTGCTACCATTGATGGGATTGCCTGTGTATTTGGAGTATTTCCCCTAGTTAAGTTTGAATGGAAAGAGGATGACCACAAAACACTATTTCTGTGCTCAAGTGAAGCATGTGTGCTTAAATTACACTTAAAAAAAATGGGATGGGGATTGGTTACAAATTAGGTTATGCTGATTTGCATTAGACTAGCGTTCTTGTTATTATTGATTTGTTATAAGTGAATGAAATTATAAATACCAGGCATTTTAAAGAGATGGCTATTTAATGCTAAGCACTGAGATCATTCTTTTTCTGGCATGGTATCTCATGGAAAGCTTATATTTAACCAAATGAACATTTTCTGAAGCAGCACATGAGTCAAAATGCCTCTGTTTCCAAAAGTGGTCTGGAAATCTGGTAGTATGTTTGTGTCTGATTTGCCTGTAAATAAATCAAAAGCTTGATGCAAAAGGGACTTTGAGGAATCGCCCTGGGTCAGGTAATTCAGTCGTGGCATATCTTTCATAAAAGCGACCAGGGACCTCAGCACATTAATAAGCTTGCAAGTCATCACATTTTCCACATGCAGTCATGTCCTGTAAGTGCAATAGAGTGCATTAACAGGACTCTGATGTAACATTTTCCAAGTGTTTTGTTGTAAGGCTGGTTGGGTCATGTACTTCTAACAAGCGGTAACATTCCTCGGGGAAGACTCGGCGCTTGAAGTGCCTTATCCTACCATAAAATGAGGAATAATCAGATCTGTAAAGGACAGGGCACGGTGAACTCAGCAGGAATATATGGCACTTGTGTATTGTGTAACAGGCATTTCCCCCGTTTCTGAGGAGGGCTGGAGAAAATCATGCACTGCTTATGTGAGTAAGAGCATAATTTATCAGTGCAGGGCTGTGGTGGCTTCTCATGGTATAGTGGGACTGAAATTGCCGTAGTTGTCCCTAATCCTTGCCTGGTTCAGACCACAGCTGCCCACTCTCTGACGAGGTGACATGAAGGATTGCAGGAAGAGGAGCCCCATCACCTCAACGATGAACTGACTGTCTGCTGATCCACTGCCATCCAGAAAATGATGCCCATCGGTCTCACACCAGAAGCATAGGTGAGCCAGGCAGGGCTTTTTGCTTCACCAAGACTCAGTGCAATGAAAAGCTGCCCACATTTTGGGCCAACATACCTTCTACCAACCCACTCCAACCATTCCTACCACAGTGTTGGAGCTCCACAGCAGCAGCTCATCTCATCCCAGCCCACGGGGAGACTTTGCTCGTGGTCCTTAGAGCTAGGCAACATTTCAGGTGAGGAAAGGAAATGTTTTGCTCCATGAAGAGCTTCATCCATGCCTTTATATCCTATGTGTGATAATCTGCAAGAGTCACTTATGTTGTACTGATAATCTTCCAAAATATTTTAATATGGAAAATTTAATTGCCGCAACTATGTAGTGGGAATGGAATCCAATTTCAGTTAACATCACAATTAGTGGAGTTGGCTGAAGCTGGTTCTGATTCTCTAAATCTTGTTTTCCAATCTCTACAGTAGGTAATTAACGGAAAGTCACTAAAAAGCCTTTATATAGAGCTAGTATTTATTCTTCATCTCTGTGAATGAATGCAGTCTTGTGCATTCCTGTGCCTTCAGTATAGCCATGCAGATAATGATAAATATGCTACTGTATGCCTTAAACTAAGAGAATTTCATAAATAACAATTGCTTCTGTTCTCATTTTTAGACTTCAGAAGGCCTTGTAAAGCTTGTGATGTATTTATACAACAGGGAAGTACCTGGAGTATGGCTTTTGTGCATAAATCTGTACAAGTTGGCTAATTTTGCTTTAAATTAACATACAAAACCTGCAGATAGGTTTTGGTCTATTCTGTTTGATCAAAAGCTACAGAGTTCCTGTGCACTGTATAAACTGACTAGTTCATGAATCCCAAACAAAACAGAAATATTCTGTTTTTAATTTTTGTAATATTAGTCTCTTCCACATGCCTTTAAATACACTAAAGATTGGGATGACCAGATTTCATGCAACACCATGTCTCCTACAGATCATTTTACACAGAAAAGAAATAATGAAAGTCACTAAAGAGATCTTGGTGTCAAACAATCATTTATTCTGCTGTTGCTGATTCACCCCTGCGTCAACGACAGGGGCTTAGCTACCATCAGGAAACAACTCCATTCCAGCAAACGCTTGAATATTTTTTTACAGCATCAAAAATCAGTGTGGAACTGCAAGCTTTGGGCATTAGTGCTCTTCTCAATCACACATGCAGCAGCACCAAAGGAGGAGACATTGATCCCATCAAGAAAAGGGGCTGCTGCTGCTGACAAACCCCTTCCCCAGCACATCAGTGGATCTTAAACTTCGTATCTGAAGTTCGGGTGGATTTCAGGGCTGATGTCATATATCGTGTTCAAAAGCTTTTTCATCATGCCCTCCATGTTCTTGTGGTAGCTGCCGGTGAGGCTTCGGATCGATTCCGATGTTTGCTCCTCTATTTTAGTGGACAGGTTGCCTTGGGAGCCCATTACCTGCAAAGCAGAAGTCCTCTGAGCAAAATAAAGGCTTCCATGTGACTCTGTGCTCCTTGGACCCAAAATAGCCTCTAAGAATTTCTCTTTATCGTCCAGTATAAACATTATGCAGGCACTCACTGTGCTTTTGAACAGTAAGGGTACGAGCTTGACTAAACCACTCGTGCAATAAACAGGATTAAAGGGAGCTCTCCCACGTGCTCATTAGCACTGGAATCTCCCTGTGTAATGCAAGTTTCCCATCTCCGTGTGGGAACAACATTTTACTCACTTTGTCTTTTATACCAATCATTATAATTTGCTATATTTTAATGACTAGTCAACAAAATGTATCACTGGTTTGCTTCCTTTGGCCTCCCTGAATATGAACATGGCTATGGAGGAAAACATGGGAAAGCCTTCCTGAAAATGTGCAATTAGAGTTTGGGAGTGTTTGAAAAGCTTTCAGTACTTAGGGATCTGTAACCCTCTACAGGCCTCAGAAAAGGTCCTTTAATCTTATGTTTTCTTATGTGGTGAAACGCCAGGCGGCTTCTGGCACGCTAATTCTGGGATATTTCCTTGGAGTTGAATTGATTCGAGCCTAGTTGAACATTTCAGCAAGGTTATGTCACAAGAAGATGTGCATATTCCAAATCCAGGACTTTGGTCCCCTGTCTCCACTGTCCCAACATCCTCTGAATTCCTCCCTGATGGGAGATATTTTTTTATTTCTAGCTCAAGAGATGCAGGGGGCACAGCAGGAGACCGTTCTGTACCCTGATGATGTAAGAGAGGAATAAATCACATATTTTTCTTGTTTCTGCCCCTTGGGTGGACAGCCAGGTGAAGCTGGTGAGCACATGACACCTAGGTAGCAAGTACCTAGATGACCACCACAAACAAAGGGCAAAGTCACTAGCTTTATTCTTGATGTGATTTTGCCTCAACTTAGTCCTTAGAAGAAGGAAGAGAAGTTGAATTCTTCTGCACAAAGCACTGCTGAAATTCTTTTTATCTGTACCTGGCGATGTAGTAAGATGTGTGTCTGTAATCCTCATGTAAAATAATTTCTGATTTGGAAGGAACTGAAGACAGAGACACCCGTGTAAATGCTGGGAAAAGATTATAGCTTTCAGTGGTAGCTATTTTTAGTTTGCATTTTAAATTAGCTTTTAGACAAGGAGGGCCTCATGGGGAAAGGATTGTACAGTTTAGACCATATTTATGGAGCTGAGTTATTCCACCTGGGAAAATAATTTTTTAGAGTTTCCAGATAATTATGTGTTATCCAGCTACTAAGTAATTCTGAAATATTTCAAGAAAAAGCATGGTAATTTTAAAAAAGAGCTTCTGTAAATTGGGAAACTGCTTGCGTGATTCATGCTAATACAATAATTTGAGTAATCAATTCTTACACTTCTATGTACTACTTTTTCTTTCTGCTTTTCTGTTTCTGCATTTTTAGATCTTGTTCTTGTCAAAGAAATGCCCTCCTTGGTCCATGATTTGTACCGACCTCAAGGGCCTATTTTGTGCCAACTTTGCATTGGCTTAAAAAACACAACGTTGAGAATGAGGCTTCATCTCTGCACGGGCAGCGATCTCCAAATCTGGGTGTCAACCCCACAACCAGTAGCAAAATTACCCCCAGCTCTGGGCTTCCATTTTCAAAACTTATTTTTTAGAAGTTTTCTTCATTATGCAGAACTTTTGCTAATTGTTGCTCAGATGAAATGCATTAAATGCATTAAATTGCAATTAAATGCAGCACTGGTTTTGTCTGGGAGGAGAAAATTTGAGTTCACACCGGAGCACGCGAACAAATATTTTCTCAGCTATTTTGGACCATAAACCACAACATATGCTTGAACTGAACAAGTGAACGTATTTTAGAGGTATTTTTATTTTAGTATTGCTAATGACCTGAAATTGTGGGTATGAGACAAGTTCACCAGGCCTTGCTGTGTGACATTGTGTCTGGGGGCTGCTTTTCCTAACTAGGGACTTTGCATGTGTGTATATATATATGTTCGTAAGGCCTATGATGTCTGATGGAAAATGTTTTAAGGAATTGTGGCTGAAATGGCAGTTTTGTAAAGCAGTTTCTGTTTGACCTCGTTGCCTTTTTTGTTTTGCTGCTACTTTTGCAGATGGAGTTTCCCTTGGCTTTGCACAACACAAGCAAGGAAAAATATAGGAACAAAAAAATGGAAAAGGAAGGTCACCAGGGGAAAGAAAAGAGCAGTTTGTGATGAACCTTCATGAAAATGCTAGAGAAAACTGCAAGATGGTGTAAGTACATAAAATGAGCAACGATTCAGGTATGAAAATGTCAGCCTGACCGCTTTTACTTGGCAAGTGTAGTGAAAACTCCCAGTATTTAGATGGTTTCAGTTGATCAAAGCTGCAGTGCTGTGTGCCGTTAAAAAGGCAGCAAAAGCAGAGCAGGAATCAAAAGAACGATTCTGAATCTTTGTTTCTACTGAAACATCAACCTCATTTCTAGTTCCTGTTTCAGGAGGAGGACGAGGTCTGTCAGAAATTAAAGCCAGCAAACGCAAAGGTGTTTTTCCTCTGCCATCAAAGGCCACGTGGGAACCCGATCCAGAAGGGGGGCAGTCCAG
>JAVCKT010023867.1:4387-22311 GCA_032273925.1 Rhynchotus rufescens
GTGCTCTATCAGAGACCGCCTCATCCTGTATCATCTCTGCTACCAGAATATGTCAGAAATACTAAATGGCTGAACTGGGGTTGGGAAGCACTGTTATCCCTTGGGAATACTTTCTCCCAACTTTGGATAAGGCCTATTTTTTAACACTGTTTATTTTCCTTATAAACCATGAGAGCTAAGAAGCTTTAGAGAAAATCACCAGAGCTTTCAGTGAGATTTTAAAATGTCTCTTCTCCTGCCTCCCTTTTATTAGGGCTGGACTGGATTATTTTACAGTTTATTTCTTAGTGCCTTTCATGAGAACTGTCTCCTGAGGTGATAAACATTTACATAAATTCAGCTACTCTGTAAGTATTGCACCACTTTTTATTTTTTCTAGAATATTGTCCTGGGAAAATGTGAGCATTTCAGTGGAGAAGTAGTTAATGTTTACTGCAAGTTGTACTTGCAATGTGCTCAAGGAGAAGCAGAGTAACTGACAAAATAACCTCCCCCTAGGGCCTAATTTAAACCTCCAGAAAGTGGATGAGACTTTTCCACCACGCTTTTCACCTCAAGCAAAACTTATTCTGTTCATCCCTTGTACCTCATACATGCTCAAAAAATCTGGAAGGATCTATAGGCCAAGAGACCACACAAAAAAAATATAACAAGCATTTTCAGGCTTACTCATCTCATTTGAATGAAAATCTTTGAAATAGGATACAATTTTTTATTGGAAAAAAAAAATCCGAAAGAAGAAAGCTTGGAATAACTGCTTCTATGAAAAAAGCATGTTTTTCCCATTTAATACCCTATTATTTACTTTTTTATGGGGCAGTTCTTTGAATTTCAAAGCGTCTGAGCACCACTAAAGAACAAGCTATAGTTTTCCCATCTGACAAATGGCACAATGGAAAGCCTTGTGCTATAAATCGTTCACAGACCATGAAACGATGTCACTGGGCATCATTTCTTCCTGGACATTTCCAGAAGAAAGAAGATAAAAGAGAAATATATAGAAACCAGCATGACATTTTCTTTGCTCACCTCTCTGTACAACTTCAACTTATGGGCAGACAACAGCAGTTCATCTCCAGCCTAGTAAGACAAAAGTGTCAACAATTAGTGGAAAAAGAGAAGACTAATTTACCCATTTTGGCTAAATGCAGGGAGTCTCAACTGATGCAAGTCACGGTGGCCAGTGAGGTGCCTGTGCCCCATGGCCTCGGTGAGACCTCCCTTCAGCTGGAGGGTTCTCACCTGCAGCAACTCCGTGGTACAGAGGCTTTGGGAAGCTTTTGTGAAGGCTTCAAGAGACCAGAAAAGATGACAAAAAAGTCCTGAGGGTGCTGAGGAACTGAGACAGCTTTTCTTTAGCATGACCTGAGATATCCAGCTTTCACAGGCCATTTGCTTCAGTCTTGGGTGAAGCTGAATAGAAAATGGACCTGAGCAGGCAAAGACATTCAAATTTGTGGTTGCCTTAGCCCAGAGGAGCAAATAGGCATGTTTCCTTGCTGTTCTTCAGATGGAGAAGGACCAGAAGCAATAAATGTTTGCAGATAGTGGGCACCAGAAAGAACGTTGCTGCTGCCTGTTATAAACAGGAACTTTTATTCCAATGTGAACTTGCTTCCTGAGTGTACAAAGATCACAGCCATGGAGCAACATGCTCCTAGCAGGGAACTAAGGAGGTCCATGAATTACGAAGATCCATGAGGGATTTAACCCCAACCCCTTTCTTTGTGGGACTGAATCTCACCCTTCAGAGTTACATCTTAAAAAGTATTGGTAAAAAAAGGAAAAGCTTACCTCTTCCGTACTGTAAATATCTATTTCTGCACTGTAAATATCTTCTGCAGTGCTCTAATACTGCTTTTTTTTCCAAAAATTCTTTCAAAATATTAATAAGAAAAAAAGAATTAGCTATTGTCCACAAATTCCCAGTCCTTGCATTTGTAGTAATTTTGATTTATCTATGGCATTGTTACTGTGATTTTATTTTTAAGTGTGTATATTTAAGTCTTCAACAAGAGTTCTTGAGTTTCTAGCAGGCTGTGGGAGATATTCTGAAGCCCTTGTTTTTGTTTGCAGATATGTAAAGGACAGGACACAATAATTTATTGAAGGATGAAGGCTAATCTTTACACACACAGAATTCCCGCGGGAGGCTGCTTTTTCAGCGGTTGGTTCTTGCTAGACCAGCATTTAAAGTAATCTTTACAACTTGCGGTTATATATTCACACCAAGCCCGTTCCAATATAGGCTCGCAGCTTGGCAGGTTTCCCAGGCTGTTGCTGTGCTCCATGACTCTCAGACAACAGGAGTACAAGCGACAGCCCCTGCCCGCTGCAGGCAGCGCGGCCGAGGCGCCGGTGCTGCAGGGTTGTGTTTTGAAGCCTTTACAGCCACCATCCACGGTACGTATGGATGTCACTGCCATGGGATGCCTGTCAGCTCCTGCTTCAGAACCTCATTAGGGAACAATCAGGCACTGTCTGATGCCTGAAGGACTCATTTGGATAAATTATTTCTGCAGCAAGGAACCAAAAGTATAACGTTTCAGAAAAAGTTTGGTGCCCTTGTTCTTTCAAACATGGAAAGCAGCAGAACATGTCGACAGCTCTGGGCCTGAAAAATTTCTCTCTTCAAACAGCAGAAGTATCTTGAAAGAACTAAAAAGCACCTAAGCCATGTGAAAAAAAAAAATGTAGTTCTGCAGTGCAAGTTGCTGGAAGTTAACAGACAATCACAGAAAAGACGAGCTAGCATTTAAATCTATAGGAAGGTCCTTTCATTTAAATGTTTTCTGAGGGATAAAGAATAGTTGGAAGTTAGAGGAGTTGGAGGAAGAGTAGGAAACTTCAACTTTCAACAGTGACTTTCAGACTTTTTTTGCCCAGTAGCAAAATAAATAGCCACTAGAGGGGCTTTCTGCGGTTCAAGAAATATCAGGGAAATGTGAATGAGGAAACCAGTTTCAATGTTTTAAAACGTGTTTCCACTTCCTTAGCCAGAGGCTACATGTCTGGACACTATGTGAAATAGAAATGAAGAATAAGTAACTCTGTCGTGTCTGAACATCTCATGCTGTTCTTCCAAAAGCTGTGTCTCTTATTGAAGGGAAACTCAGATGGTCTGGAGTGGAGTCCGTACATCATCTTTCACACAAGCACTGTGAATTGCTCAGCTGCACCAGGGTGCTTAACTTTAGAAACAAGACAACAGGGAAAGAGGACAAGCAAAGTAATATCCATGAGGCAGGGACAAAGGTCAAAGTAGAGTTGCTGGATTTTGTGCCTGTCAAGTGAAAAGGCTGAAACCAACTGGATTCATGATTCAAATGCTCTCTTCTATTTTTACTGCTAACATCACTTTCTCCAACAACATCTCTATTCTGCAGGGCTATATCGCACGGTATCCTCTGCACAACCTCTGTGGATGGCTGAAGGAGTAGGATTGTTCCAGGGGATGAAGGATGCTCTGCAGGTACTAGCCTGCATCCCTGGACTGGAGGACCATGCATTATTGATTTCTCTGTCGAGGAGTTGTAGCTCTGAGCTCACATGAACTCCTACTGCCATCCTGTCCTCAACCTCTCCCTGGTATACCACAGGGAAAGGTTCAGCAGGTCACCACTGTACTAAAAAACACTGGAAATGTGATGTGTCTCAAGCCTCATTTCTACCTTTGTAAATGTGAGATATGATACCTAGGAAAATTTTCAAGACAAATGGAATATTATACCTGGTTGTTTGTGTGCTGCACTCAACCAATACCAGCACTTCCTAATGGGATGAGATGCATCTCAGCTCTGCATTTCTGGAGAAAGATAATCATCATGAGGAGTGGAGGAAACCATCTCTTTCAGGGAGGAGGGCAGTAGCATATGAATACTAGACATAAACAGTGAAAATCAAAAAAAAAAAGAAGACAAGTCACTGACTTTAGCTTCTGTTGATAGGCTCTCAGGCCTGATTGCCTAGACCTTGGTGGCTCCAAATGACTCAAGACCACAGCCACTGGGCAAACTGTCTGCTCGGTGGTATCCTGTGCTCAGAGCTAATTTGGAATATGAGAATGTTAAAGACTAAGAGATTTGTCTATGGTGATGCAGTGATGACAGTTAATGTTGTATAAGAATCGCTCACTAAGAAGAAGTGTGAAGATACCAAATGAATTATGTAGACTTAGTTGCAAAGTTTAAAGTTAGCCAGATTCAGTACCTGAAAAGTAGGGTGTTTGTTTGAAAGCTGAAAAACAAATTGCTTGGGCAGGAGGTCTTTCGTCTGATGCCTTTGAGCTTTAAGAGTCCTATTTTCAAGCTCTTCTAATTAAACAGTTGTTTTTCACTTAAAGTGAATCTCATATTCATTATTCACCAAAATTATTCCAGGTGCTGCGTGAAGAAATTAAACATACTGCAAAAATCATAAATCACAATATTTGGCAAGTCTATCAAAACCGAAAAAAAATCTTAACTATTTACCTGTCCTTGATTGAAAATTGGGCCCCAAGCATGTTACAGCTTTCCACTCTGCTTCAACAAAGACAAGGAATTAATTCTGCCCACAGTTACAATTTCAAGGAAAGGGCACAAACTCGCAATGCAGACAACTCTCATTTCAGACTCAGCCAAGCTTTAGTCTCTATGCGGAGAGCTTACTGATCTATTTCTTTTTGTTGCCTTGCCTGTTAGGATTACTTGGAAACCTCCCTCTGGTTTATTCTTGTCTCCTCTTCCTTTGCATCTCTGAGTGCAGAAATTCTGTCTTGTGAAACAGAATGTCCTCAGTGTAGCTAAAGAGCGCTTGGGGCTCTGTTCCTCTTTCAAGGAGGCTGCAAACATCGGTAGCACATCTTCTACATTTGAGAGAGAAACTTGACAGAGAAGAGCATTAGCTGGAAAAAGATGCTACGCTTATTTAAAGGTAAGCTTGAGCTATAATTAGGCTGTGCCCAACTGCAGTGGAGGAGAATCTCTGAAGGGTAATGTAATATCTCCATGGAAGAAGAGTAGAAATAAAATTGTAATACCAGTCCAAAGAGCAGACAAAATATAGAATAAAGATGCTGCATTGAGCACTGGGTGAACTTGTGGCTATGCAGACAGGTAATAATTTGTATTGATGCATTAGTTGATCTTTAGAAATTGGAGGGAAAGTAGTAAATTTCTCTGGAAAAATGTCACGAACTTGCTGTCTAGTCAGCCACCAAAGGTCAGATTTTCATCATTTTCACTCATGCTGGGCAGCGCTGAAGCAGGGCAGGGTGAAACCTGCAAAGCAGCAGCCAAGGAGGGAGGTGGGATCGCTGCAGGAGACCCTGCACCCGCCCAGGAGCGCTGCCTCTTCCCTGGAGCCAGGAGCCGTCCTGGCCGGGGGCCACGGAAGGGATGTCCCAGCTCAGGGTGGTCCTACCCGGAGCATAGGTGGGTGCCACCGGGGTGTCCCATTCCAGGTGCTGTGTCCCAGTACAGCACCAGCGTGCAGCAATGCCCTCCTCCATGGCAAGCATTAATGCAAAAGAGTGAAGAGTTTGGCCTGAACTTCATGCTTTGCCTCTGTATCCTGGAAGTGGCAACTCCTTCCTGCCTCCAGGGCCAGCAGGAATGGGAATGAGCCAGGGATTTCCCTTCTAGGAGGCATTTGGTGAACCAGCACAACCTAAACATTTATCCTGGTTCTGTAAAATAAGACTGTGGCACTGTGACTAGAATTGCCTTACTCATGCATACAGTATATATTATTAGCAAACATTAAGGACTTATCAAGTTGCAACTTCCATTTTAGCCTCATTAACTATTTAGTTTTAGCCTGGGGTGCTTAAATAAAAAGACACAACTAAACTGTATTGCTGGTATTGCTGGTTTATTCCTGTCAGATCACAAGAAGGGCTCCATGACATTTCCCCCAACTCAGGCCACTGGCAGCATATGGAGCAGAACAAATTTGGTAAAAGCTGAGATTAACCAACATACTAGAGAGTGGAAAACTAAAAAACTGAAATGGTCCTGATTGCCTTTTTTTTTTTCTTTCTGATTCAGCATATTACAAATTTCTGACCTTGTATCAGTTTCTGATTTTCGTACGGATGGTGTTTACAAGAACCAATTGTAATTTGACCTACATATGCTTTCTTGATCTAAGAATAGCACATTCTAGGCGGCTTGCAGCTTGCCAGGACCAACAGCTGTTTGTGAGATCACTATCAGACATACTTTAAAGGGTGTTTTCCACTTAAGGAGATCTACAAGATTCCTTTTTCCTTATTTAGGTTTCTCTTATTGGTGGAAAAATAAATATTAATTTAAAAGTAATTGCTATCTAAAAATGACTTTGTGAAAAAAAATCCAAAAGGGCTAGTAAAACAAAGTCAGAAAGAGAGAGAGTGAAGGAGGAGAACTCTGTGTCTGTTCCTTCCTCAGTTTTAGTTTCTAGGGGCTCCTCTTGGAGATTTTGGACGTCTCTTTGGATAGCTGACTGCCCCATTCCCCAGTGCCGTTCTCCTGGCACTGAATGCCGACCTGCCTACTTGGAAAGGCCAAATCAACCATGTTTGTGCAAATCTGGGCCAGCGGTGTAGCTCTAGAGGAATGGGCTCCTCTGCTCTCAACCAGCAGGAGCTTGTGCTTCCTGCTGACGCCTGCCTTCTCCTGGGAAACTCTTAATTGGCCACTCCTCCAGTACATAAACATTCATGATTTAGCCCCAGCTGCAGCCATTGCAGGTTGCATAAGGCCTTAATTTCACACCTTTCTTCTCATAATCACTTTTGATGTTAGGGGATGGTGCCCACCAAAAGCAACACCAGCCGCAGTGCAGGAGCCCATGGGCTGAGCTGAGCATCCCCGTCCTGAGCACCTTGGTCTTGCTGGTGCAGGTCAGCCCAGCCCTGGCCTGGGGACAATGACCTGGATGTGAGAGCACAGGTGGATCCAGCTCCCAAGCAGGCAGTGCCAGCAGCCCCAGAGACACCCCAGCTGCATGTGGGGCAGCAGAGCAGAAGCGCCTGTTGGAGACTAACGCCCCAGAGCATTTATTGACAGGTCTTGCAAGGTGCAGAGAGCCACCTGGGAGTGCTAAACTGCGGGGTTCACAGCAGGGCCAGGAGCCCAGGCAAGGCCACAGCGACAGGCGTGCACTCACCAGGCATGGGGGTCCTCTGCAGCAGGCCCTGCCATCCCATCCCATCCCCTCCCCAGAGCATGACGAGCAGCTGCTGAACACTAATTATTTCATAAATTTCCTCACATCAGAGAAGCTGACAGACCCTGGGGAGAAAATAGGCCCAGTTACGGAAAAAGCTGGGGGTCTTTTTCCCCGAGGATGACTGGGATGTAGCAGAAAGCCTGTGTTGGCTCTTTGCTGCATGCATGAGGAAAAGACATCAGCCCCGTGTTTTGGAGAGACTGAAAGCTGAAAGCCTTCCTGTCTTCTTTGCCAGGGACATGTAACTACACGGACCCTGTGATTCCTTGGGAACCATTTTCCTGGTTAGTGAGGATGCTCAGGAATAGGCACAGCAGGGAGAGACAAATGGGGCCTGCAGGCAGGAGCTGGAGTCGGGGTCTGCTGGTCTGTATTCTTTCTTGTACTGCTCTTGTGGAGATTAGATCTGGCCAGTCAGAAACCCCGGTAGGCTCTGGCCAAAACCAGATCCTGACTGGTAGGGAGAAACTTAACTCACTTAAGGTCTGTATGCTCTCCTTTGAAATATTCTTTTTCTCCTAGTCTTTGAAATATTGGCAAGGAAGGGAGACTGTATTTTAAAACATGGAAGACTCATCAGCATAACATGATGTTCATTAATATGATATTTATTTGCATTAAATCAGTGATATTTATTAATCCTCATCATTCATATTGGACATGTTTTGCAGAAACACATTTTGGTCCATCATTCTGTGTCACTTGCTAAAACTAAGTGCTATGGCTTCTCAATTTGTTGTTTTTATATATCATAGATCACTTGAATCACACATGATTTTCATCTTCCTGACTGAGCATTGTAGATTCATAAAAATGAATCCCCTTTCCTCTTCACAAAGCACATGCAGATAAGCTCAGATTTTTAACAGGTACCTCTTCCTTATCAGTCTCTTAATCATTTAGCATATGAGGGTTCTTCATCACACTGCAAAACCAATTTCAATATGTGTTCTCCCAAAGACTTTATTTTCATCCTTGCATTTTATTTGTACAATGGTGGTTCAAATGCCAGTATACCCAAGTTCCATGGATTCTCCTTCTTTTCAGTGATTTTGGGGACATGTGAAATCAGAATATATAAAACAGGTACATTCCCAAGTCTTGGGTAAGGTGCTGTTCACTCAGAGCAGTAGGGACCTCAGGCCTACACATAAGTAGCAAGAAGGGACTCCCCCAAAAAACCTAAACCAAAATATTTACTACTTTTCCCGCACCAGGATTGACCTGGCTAGAAGCTTTGCTGGCCCCAGAACAAAACAGAGCAGACACAGGATGACAAAGGAATGGAGAACCAGGCTGCAGCATGGGCAGCATGGTAACGGGAGGAATATGACACAGAATGGATGTTCCTCCTGCACTCCATAAATACAAAGACTTCTGAGCTAAAAAAAAAAATCTTTGGTCGAGAAACAGTCTGAGAATATGAACTCTTTAATTATATTTTAAGTGTCTTGTCTTTCTTCAAGACAAAAAGGAAGGCTTTAAAAGGAAAACTCTTACTCTATTTTCTTTGTTTGTTTGTTTTGTTTTATTAGCAATTACTGTGGAGCTCAGTGAATGGAAAGAAGTTTGAAAATGAAGAAAATGCTTCATAGAATTGCAGTATGCAAATTGCTTTAATAAAAAAGTTTCTGTGCTTTATTAGAACCCATACTGCCTGCTCTATATTCATGTTTTTAATGAGGCTAATTGCTCTTTCTTCTGTAATTTAGAGGAAAGGAAGAGGTGCACACAATTGCACAGAACTGTAATTCACATTCTCAGGGTCTGCCGCAGTTCAACTGAGCTACAGACAACTGCCTTCCTTGTCTTTCCTTGACAAGACTGAGAGAGGCAATCGTTTTTTGTAGGAAGATTGACCTGCGTTTGTGCTAATGCTCCAGCTCCCCTTTTTTATTCTCTCACAAGATGAGGACAAGCATGTGTTCCAGGAACTGAAGCAGATCTGCATGGACTTCTCTTAGCTATGTAATAGCAATACTGGACTTAAAAATTGGCCCCTTCATGGTATGGGTCTCTGGAGCAAATTCGTCCATGCAGTAGAGTTACTGTATATGTGCAAATGTTGAACATTGAATAAAAATAGTGCTGCCATTCCCTGTCTGTATTGGAAAAGATAATTTTTTAGTTGTGAATTAAGGCAAATAATCTATTTTAGAACACATTCTAAAACACACCAAAAGAGTGGTATTTCTTTCGCCTTATAATCCAGAAGTATTCAAGAACTGACACCCTCTATTAAACTAAGAGTTTAAGCAAGACTTCCATGTTATCCTTGTTCTCCAGTCCATAGTGAATGTGTATATGCAAGGAGTGGATGATACCCTGGAAAGTGATGCTGCCCTTCAGAGGGACATGTACAGGCTAGAAAGACAGGCAGAAGGACCCTCATGGAGTTCAGCAAAGTGCAAAATCCTGCATATAAAGAGGAACAACCCCAGGTGTCAGGACAGGCTGAGAGTGACCTGCTGGAGAGCAACTCTGCAGAGAAGGACCTAAAGTCTTGGAGAACAAGTTGACTATGAGCCAGCAATGAGCCCTTGTGGCCAAGAAGGCCAATGGTAGCCTGGCCTGCATCAGGGGGAGTGTTACCAGCAGGTCCAAGGAGGTGATCCTGCCCCTCCACTCAGCCCTGATGAGGCCACATCTGGAGTACTGTGTCCAGTGTTGGGCTCCAAGAGGGACAGGAAGCTACAGGGATGAGTCCAACAGATGGCAATAAGGTGGATTAAGGTACTGGAGGATCTCTCTTACAAGGAAAGACTGAGAGAGCTGAAGAGAAAACTCAGGGGTGATATTATCAATATGCCCAAGTACCTGAAGGGAGCATGTAGAGAGAACTCTTCCCAGCAGTGACCTGTGATAGGGCGAGAGGCATCGGGCACAAACTTAAATGCAGGATGTTTCATCTGAACATGAGGAAAAACATCTTTACTGTGAAGATAATAGAGCACTGGAACAGATTTACCAGAGAGGTTGTGGAATCCCCATCCTTGGAGACATCCAAAAGTCATCCAGACAGAGTACTGGGCAACATGCTCTAGGCAACCCTACTCGAGCAGAGAGGATGGACTGGAACATCTCCAGAGGTCCCTCTTAGCTTCAAACGTTCTGTGATACAAAGTAGCCACTGCTGGGAGAGAAGGTTCTCAGTTTGGAAGATGAAGAAAACCTTCAGACTACCAAATCCAGCCCTCTGCTCTCACAATTATACTTCCTTCTGCTGAGGAAGGGCTCCAGGAGGGCCTTCAAGCAAATTAGAGCAGCATACAATCGGATTTGGAGAATGATTTTGTTTTTCCTCTTGTTCTGATTTCAAAACTCCAAATTGAAAGTTGTGGAATTGATTACTAAGAATTCATGCACATATAGATAAAATTCAGATGCCATAAGTGTTGTGATATTTTGACAAAAACCTATGAAAGCTCTAAGTAGAGGAAATGGGAGTTGTGATTCTGTTGCCAGCTTCAAATATATAAAAATCATGGGTCAGATCCCCCCAAATCCAAACAAATAGTTTTATTTAAATAACAGTAAGTATGGGGCTCTTCTGACATAAGTCATTGCTATTCCTTTGGATCACATTTTCTCTGAAATTATAAGGGCAAAAATCTCACTTTTTTAAAAGAGACCACACTCTCACCTTATCTGAAGTATCCAAGACCTTCCTAGGTACCTGATAATATCAAAAGAATTACTAGCATAAATAACTTTATTTCAATCTCCAAATGCTAAAGAAATTTCTTCTCTTTCCTCCAGAGCTTTTCTTTGTCTCAGTTCTGTGAAGAGGGAAGAATTTTTTTCAGAGACAGTGTGATAACATCTTTGCAAGTATCCTCCAGAACCTCTCTCTCTTTTTTCCCCTTCTGACATGCTTTAGATTATGAGATATTTTCAAGTTTTAAAATTGCCAGGGAAGGAAATTTCTTCAGAAGTGTCCTTTGAGTCAAGGATAAAAGTGATGCCCAGCAGGGGTAGACTAGCATTAGTCAAAGGAAAGATGAACTCCCAGCAGAAGCTGTGAAATTCACTCTCCATGGTTCAGATACTGTACGAGAGCACAGCATTCACTATCCTTAATGTGTTTTCTTTTTCCTCATTTACCTTTACTGGTAAATGTGCAATAAAATTGCCTGTGAATCTGTCATTTTATCTAAATTATGCTGGTATTTATGATGTTCACTCTAAGAACAGGACTG
The DNA here is from genome assembly GCA_032273925.1 of Rhynchotus rufescens. Taxonomy (NCBI): domain Eukaryota; kingdom Metazoa; phylum Chordata; class Aves; order Tinamiformes; family Tinamidae; genus Rhynchotus; species Rhynchotus rufescens. The sequence continues at coordinate 15,781 of JAVCKT010023867.1, forward strand.
AGGACAACATCCTTTTTCCGTAGTGATCCATGGGCCATCAAAAGAAGACAGATGACCCGTCTTCACACTCCTGGAGCAGGTGAAGGGCATCAAGATCATGGAAGCTGCTTCTGTAACTCCATAAGCATTAATAAAGCAAGCTTCCCTTCCCCTTTAATATCTGAGTTTGGAAGCTCAAATGACTCTGCTAGGCCACTGTGGCAGTTCTGAGTCTCGTGGTTCCACTTCTAGGGTCCCAGATATGGGCAAGGCTTCCAAAAACATAGGATTTCTCAAGGCAATCTCATTGTATTATCTGAGAAGCTGTAATAAAGTAATTTTTTCCATGCTTCCTAAGCACATTCACGCACCTCCATTTCCTTATTACAGTAACCTAATAATCCTGCAGTGAGTTCTGCAGACATAAACAGCAACTAAATAGTACCATAACCCCAGTAAAAGTGTAAAGTGCCTTTAATACACTTCTTCTAAGTTAACTAAATGTTGCTGATGTTCTCTAATAAATAAAAGCCCTATAAACTGTTCCCAGGGGTACCGTACTGCTCAGTGAGAAATTTATCTCAAGGCAACTCCTTTACAGTGAAATTTTAGATAAAGAATATGCTGAAGCATCACCATAAATAATTGAATAGCATTTTTAAATATTAATGTGGTTTGTTGACAGCTTCTGTTTCACTTATAGTGTTTCAAAGATGTTGACTGTAGGCAAGTATAGATCTTGATGAAAAAAAAAAGCTTTGAAAATCATCTAACACCATTCAGTTGAAAGTATTTCTCCAGACAGAGTCTTCTAACTGAAGTGTGCTGTCTCTGAGGCAGCGCTCCTAGGGAGAAAGATCTAAAGATAAAAACCAAGCATGGCCTGGTAAAAACTCTGCAAACCAGGCTGGTTGGAGTTCAAACAAATCATGTTAGCCAGCTACAAATAACCGAATTTTAACTCTGTACGGTCACTTCTAGAAATAGACCATGCCAGATAGAGATGGTCTGAAGTAAATGATATTTCACAGATTTCCTAAACAACGTCTCCCAGCATTGTGGAAGTCTTGGAAGTCTTGTGGAAGTCTTTTTTTTTCCTTCTGACATTAATTATGGTGACATTATTTCCAAATTAACAAATATAAACAGTAGTTTTCAAGGCACTGCTGAGAAATCAGAGAACAACTGCAATATATCATTCTCTTTATTATATTTCTCCTCATTTAGAAAGAGCTCATGGGTATCAAGGTTGATGGCATTAACAAATGAGTACTACCCCAGTTTCTGCAGCCAATCATCATGTTTGGACTCAGAGGAATGTGATATATCTTTTCTAATTATTTTTCAACCTGGAAATATTCAGGGTTTCTACTTAGTTGGTAGTGGGGGGCAGAGAGGAACCTGGAGTGTTCCCATCCCAATTTTCTGCAAAGCAGAGGGCACAAATGCCATAGTTCTTGTGCCAGATTTATGGTTGAATATCTGTCAAAACTTGCTTTCTAAGGATGACCCTGCTTGCCCAAGAGCAGGTTCTGTTGCAAGTCATATGCCCTCTGCTCTCAACTGCTCAAAATTGATCCATTGCAAATATTTTCATGCTGTTTGTTGGTAGCAGCTCAGTAACACCACGTGTCTCAGCAGCTTGCACTGAACATTAGGTATTTCATTCCAGAAAAAGGAGGTTAATATTAAAATAAACTGAGAAAATTAAGATGTACAAAATCAGGAATACTGGCTGGCAACTGCCAGCTTATAAATAAAGTCCTAGACACGGCAAATCACCCCCTACAGAGATGCTTTTGTGCCAACACAGTAAAATAGCCATTTACAAAATGTCAGGATTAAATTGCCTCCTGTCATTGCTGTGTACCTGATGATGAGCGCTGCTAATCTGTGGTACTGAGTGCAGGAGTCTGTTGTTTGTGTTGTTATCTGCTGAGCACAGGTTCCAGCACTGAACACAAATGCAGGGCTTTGGTGCTGAGGAGCTTATGTGCGTTGGTGTTTATGTTAAATGGGTGCCCATAAATACTAGAATAAATGGTCAAGTTCATTATTCCCTCCAAGGAACACGTCCCAGTTTCAAAATCAGAAGAAAGCCTTTCCACTACCTCAAGGGACTTCCTCATCAGACACCTAGAGCAATGTTTGCTTGCAGAGCTGTCATTGCAACATGACCTGTATTTGTTTAGGTCATTGCAAAATAAAAATAATGTTGAATGTTACTGTTAGATGTATTATGTTATTTACCAATTCACTGATAGAGGTGAATGTTACTGTATTATGTAGATGAAGTCAAGATGCATTTTAAGGGAAAATGAATAAAAAGAGTAAGTAGATAAAACTGAAAGGTTGCTAGGTCCTCGAGCAGCAGTGTAATTTGCTGGAGCATGTTTTGCAATGACAAAGCAGGAACACTGGAGGATCAGAGGATTTGTCCAAGGTCCAGCACTCTTCATGTGCCACAGAGCCTGATGAAGGAAATCTAAGTCAACGTCTACTTTATTCTGTGCTTTATGCCACAAAGCCAACACCAGGAAAATGACTGAGCGCCACTTCCAAATGGAGCACAGCTGTTTCCTGAACTGTTGGCCCACCTTCTGGAAAAGACACTTTCAAAACTACCCAAGTACATTCAATATACTTTGATATAAAGCCATTAATTTAGATTATCTGAGCAATTTAGCTTCAAAACATCACTGTGTGATCAAAGCATTGGAATTCACAATATTTTTCCTTTTTGCTTGAATTTGCTTGCAAGTGATATTATTAACTGTTATTAGAATAAGAATTCAGCACTGTATGTATTTACAACATTATGCTCACACTAATTAATTTCTAACTGAACACCCTGCCAGATCCACTTACTACTGAAATAGCATCCATACTATGTAGAAGTCTAAATGGATGGGAGAGACCTCAGAAGGAGAAAAATCCTCTATATCTTGATGTTGTGCCAGATTAAATATTGCCACTAGCAGGGCAGAGATAGAAATGCATGAACTTGCACTACTGCCGTTATTAGGCACTGCTAGCAGCACTGCTTTATCTTATTATAAGTGCCAGAACATACAGAAGTGTTTTTATTTAAGAAGAGGGGTTTTTTTTTAACCACTTGTCCCATTCCTGAAAAAGGTAGGACTGCATTTGGACAAGACGGTCAGGTTCTCAACAGCACTTTGTCAATGACAAGATGTCAACCAGGATCCAGAGGATTTGGTCACAAAGTATCAGCTGTCCTGCACTAATCTTCACGATCATGACCAGTCTTGATTTAGGTATGTGTGAATTCACCTGAAGGCCATGGATCCATCAGCTTTACCTGGAAAGTGTGGTTGCAAGGCCCAGAGCAACCCTTCCTTGATGTTGCAGGTTGATCCAATAATCACTTAATAATTTAACATGTTGCCTACCCTCATTATAATCAAAACTAAATATCTGGTGCCTGTTGAACTTTCACTTATATTAACTGAATGGCAATGAAATTACTAGGAATAAAATGAAACAATCCCCACGGAAAGCTTCATAACACTACTGGATAATTAAAAAACCAAATGCAGATTCTCTTTAAAATAATCTGAATTTGGTTTACTACAAATGTGGCTCCCAATTCTTTCTGCTAGTAGCCTTAAAATACTACTAGAAGGCTCATCTGCTCCTCTGCAGAAAGAAATGGCAGCAGTTCTTCAGACTCTCTTCTTTCAGTACCAAGATGAAAGGTTCTTTTAAAAATGTTGCTGCCTCTCAGTAGGACATAACCCTAGTAGTAAAGTCTTAGGGTTAACTGCCTAGGTTGAGACATTTGTCTTTTGAAATGTCTTTCATTTTTGGATACATCATCCCCTTCTCTTGATATACTGGCTTTCTTTTTTTTCCCCAGCAGTCAATCAAAGACTGTGAAGGAAGTATAGACAGGAGGCAACAGACTCCTTCAAGTTACAGGCAACGCTGAAAGTCTCTGTTGAAAAGCTGGATGGGTGTTTGGTACAGCTTTTTAGTACAAAAATGTTTTATTACTAGTAGTGATAATAGCTCACTAAAGACTTCAATGTGACTTGTTGGTTTCTCTGGCTGACATAGCTCCTCCCCGTACAAAATACTGCAGAGCACTGCGGTGCACAACACAGAATTTGCAGAGCAGCATTAAGGGATGAAGAGCGTTTGCTCTGCAAATTTACTGTCTGTCCTCTGGCAAAAAATAGGCCCTGGTGAAAAAAAATGGGACCCAGGCAGGCACATGAGGGTGACATTTAAGAGACTGTCATTGCACCAGCATTAATTTCATTTGCACTGAAGCTCGTCAATGTTTGTTCCAGCATGAAATATGTGCAGATTCCTGGCACCCAGAATGATTCATTGCAGAAACCACAGAGCAGAAGGGAGAAAAGGACACTGAGAAGGCATTCAGACCATGAGTGGGGTACAATTAATGCATTCTGCTGGTCTCCTCCTGAAATGGTATCACAACAGGAATGTGCCACACATCCAGATGCCGGAGATGGAAACACTGCTGAGTCCTTCTCATGGTGCAGTTACCTCCTAGCACAGGTTTCCCTGGATGAAACACAGAAAATAAAATGACTGGCACACCCTGGGCTCAGATGGGTCTGAGGATGGCACAGAGCAGCAGCTCCTCCTAGAAGGCAGGGTGGGTGAGGGCTCTGTTTTAAGGAGGGAAGGGAACTGAATTGTGAGGCACGAGCTGTATCATGCACCTGCCTTCAGAGCCAGTCGATGTCTTCTTTTACTTACTAGTATATGCGGTCAATTGGTTTTGAATGTTTTAGTGTTGATTTCTTGGTCCTGCTGTCCTGATAAAATGCTGTTTCACTCTTAGGTCATTTCTTTGGAGTGAGTCAGCAGTAGAACTGGCATGTGGTTCTTGGCAAGGGCCACTCCACACAGGCAGTGTGGGCAGGTCTGGGCCAGACTGGGCCCCCGCTGCCCTCAGCAGTCCCCCAGCACTGTCCTAGAAGTGTTTCCCCATCAACAGACCTTCATGTCACACACTGAGGTCTGTAAAACACATCCTCCATTTCAGCATATGAAATCATTTTTCTGGTGGATTGAAATGCAGTCTTCACATTTCTTTTCAGTCTGTAATGTAAAGAAAAGACCAAAATAATAATCAAAATCCTAGAGTCACTAGGAAATACCATACAAAGCTCTACACTTCTCAAACTTTGGTTGATGTTCAAGAAAATGCAAGGACACTTTGCCATTCCTTCCGCCATCACTCTGAACTTGGAAGGGCTCCATTCACACAGAGCTTCCCTTCGTGCTGTTCTCGGAAACCAGAACTTGAGCACAAGCCAAATTACATGACATTTGCACAGCTCCTCAGGGAAAAAAAACAGCCACAGTGAGGCTTTGTGTGAGGAAACACACCTCAGTGGAGATGTTTCCCTTTCCTCCTCCATTCTGTTAGACCAATCTTGACAAAGAAGCTATTTGATTTTCTTGCACATTGCAAGAAAAGCAAAGAAATACATTCATAGCAGGCAGAACAGGAAAAAAAAATACGCACATTTGAGACGGAGGTTAAATTTGGTGGGTTTCTGGTGTTTGCCACCAGGTTTCTGGTGTTTGTCTGGTGTTTCGCATAGTGAACTTGGGATTCCCTCTCTCTGCAGGAGCAAAACCCCAGCTGAGATTGACCCTGCAGGCACCTATGCTGTGAGCTAAGGAGGGCCAGGGCACAAACTTGAGCAGAGTCTGCAGTCAGGGCTCTGCTAAATTGCTAGCTTGGCTTCTGGTGCTATTTTGGTTCAAGCCTAGGAGCATGTTCCCAAATATGATGAGGACAGTTGCAGTGCAGCTACTCTGCTGCACATAAAGCTCTTCAGCGATGTGGATATGAGCCCTGCTGTGCCATTTGGCCTAGAGGCCAGAATCCAACAGATTTACCAGGAAACATGCAGCCACAAGGCCTTGCCCAGCATCTGGCTTGGGGAGACCATCTCATGCAGCGTTTTGTGCCCTGAGCTGGTGTCTCCCAAACAGAAGCCAGTCTGAGCGCTCTACGGGGTAGCACAGCGTTTGGCAGGTCCATGAGATCCCACTGGGGACCAGCACAGGGCAGGTCCATGAGATCCCATTTGGGACCAGGACAGAGCATCCCCATGGGGACAGGAAAGAGGGACACGGAGCACAGCAGCCCCCAAGGGGGTGGCCAGACGGGGGGATCTCCTTGACACCCATCGAGGGCCACCAGCCCGTGCAGCAGCAGCACCTGCCCAGCGAGTTCCATTGCAAAAAGAACAACCAGGATCTTCCTTCCCAGCGACTCATTCGCATTAAGGAAAACAACCAGAATAAATGCAAGCCACCCCCGACAGAGCACAGCGTGTGCCACCCTTCACAGCTCCGTGCAAGTCAGCGACGAGATGGCATCTCCTGTCTGCACACATGAAACCCCCTGGCAGCCCTCTGAATACCTCAGGATAACACAGACATTCATCACATCAGCCCCAACCAGACTAATGCTGCAGGTAGAGAGGAATCATAACTTTGTGCTTGCTGATTCCTGTTTGACTAAATCCCTAATGCTGC